>JAHBCN010014699.1:0-22195 GCA_019359885.1 Listronotus oregonensis
AAAAAAAGTTTTCAAAATAGCTGAGATATTCCACCTTAATGTTAATAATGTGTCGAAGGTAATTGATGTCTTCTTGATGTATTGTATGTTAGGCCATTTGGTTTCGTAGAGCCTTTAATGTTTGTGGAGGGTGAGGTGAATTTTCAACCTTCTTCCCATCATAACCTATACATGTTCAATGGGGGAAAGGTCTGGAGATCGAGGAGGCCACCGAAGCAAATTTACACCGTATGGCATTAGCAATTTGCCTTTTAAAAATAAGATTTGCTTTATGAACGGATCAATTTTTATAAAGAAATCACAAAGCTCATTTGCCATTCTTAAACCTTCACTAAGATTTTTCAAATTAAATGTCATCTTTTCCGTGCTTGTTGAAGCCTCTTCTTCAATGGGCTGTGAATTTAACATTTTCTCCAAGTCGGTTCAGTCAAATCTTCATAGTGAAAACGCGAATGGAGGAAGCGCGAACAAGGAGCTTTGACTGTATTTTATTCAAAAACAATATGTATACAAAAATTGATTTATCAAAAATTAATTTATAATTGACCTAGAACATCCCTGAAAAAAAATATGTAATTTGGAAAATCACAAATCAATCAAAAAATGACCCTAAAACAGATAAAAATCAACCCATGCCCAACTATTGAAAAATTTTAATTAGGATTTTTGGTGATTTATGTTTAATAAATTATATTATCTTTAAAATGATTTTTCTAGAGAATGGAACAGTGTACAAAGATTTACTAGGAATACCTTTTGTTGTTTAAATGATGAAGGTTTCATTATTTGGTGCTAGAAGTACTTAGATTCCCTAAACAAAAAAATTGGGGCTTAATATACCGAGCACGTACCCTGTATGTAACGCCCCTGGAAAAATGTACCTAATTTAGTAAATCATATACATGCAAGGTTAAAAAATAAGCAACTTCACCAAATTTAGCTAGCCTATCTTAAACGGTTCCAAAGATATTGCGCAAAACGTGATTTTGGGGCCCATTCCTTGGGGAACTCTAGCTGTCTTGGGGGATTTATCTAGTTATGTTTATATGAATTTTTTCATATTTTAAAAAGTTCAACAAAATCTAAAAATATTGCAAATTAATTTTGGAATACCCTGTATAATTAAAATAATGCTAAACGTTTATTTGAATTGGTATGACTGTGAGCAAATATGTATAGATAAGCCAGTTATTGACGTTATTTAAATGGGTAGATACAATTAACAAATGCAATCGAATATGGCAAAAATATGCTAATGTGGACAACTCTTTATTCATACGCAAATTTATTTAAATTTGTTATTTAACTTATGAATTAACTGACCGTCTAAAATTCAAGTTTTTTTTATGGAGGGCATTGTCAAGAATGCATTGCAAGGCATAAGAAGCCTACGCAAATTCCTAATGCTAGCCATACACATTGAGGAAATCCTCAGAGGAAAAACTTCACAGTACTGGCTATAAGGATTTCCTGAGTGAGTGTGTGTGTGTGTGTGTGATGTACTGTGTGTGGAAACGCCTTTGTTCTTCGGACTCTGCAGGTCCCGCACAGTTATTCTCCTCTAAAGATTTCCTTAATGTGTGTGGCTGGCATTAAACAAGAAATCTGATTGCATTTATTTACAAAAAAACCGTCCTTGTTTAATAAAAATAGGTTAAAATAGTCCAAGGGCTCATGACATATGTTTCATGAAATATTTGATTCGGACAGAAATTTCACATATTTATCTAGGTAGGATAGATGAGTAAGTAATTGACTGTTATCCTGACCTAGCTGGGTACACCAGCTAAAAAGCATAGGGAAAAAGTGTGACTACCTCCCTGGTGTACCCAGGTAGGTCAGGCAATCAGGGGATTACTTACTTATCTATCCTATCTAGACAACCATGTGAAATTTCTTTCTCAATGCGGAGTTTCTGGTGTACCCAGGTAAGTCAGGCATTTAGGGGATTACTTACTTATCTATCCTATCTAGACAACTATGTGAAATTTCTTTCTCAATGCGGAGTTTCTGGTGTACCCAGGTAAGTCAGGCATTTAGGGGATTACTTACTTATCTATCCTATCTAGACAACTATGTGAAATTTCTTTCTCAATGCGGAGTTTCTGGTGTACCCAGGTAAGTCAGGCATTTAGGGGATTACTTCTTATCTATCTACCTATCTGACAACTACATGATGAAATTTCTTTCCAATGCGGAGTTTCTGTGTACCCAGGTAAGTCAGGCATTTAGGGGATTACTTACTTATCTATCCTATCTAGACAACCATGTGAAATTTCTTTCTCAATGCGGAGTTTCTGGTGTACCCAGGTAAGTCAGGCATTTAGGGGATTACTTACTTATCTATCCTATCTAGACAACCATGTGAAATTTCTTTCTCAATGCGGAGTTTCTGGTGTACCCAGGTAAGTCAGGCATTTAGCGATTACTTACTTATCTATCCTATCTAGACAACCATGTGAAATTTATTTTTCTATGCGGAGTTCCTGGTGTACCCAGGTAAGTCAGGCATTTAGGGGATGACTTACTTATCTATCCTATCTAGACAACTATGTGAAATTTCTTTCTGTATTTAGAGTTTCTGGTGTACCCAGGGAGGTCAGGCAATCAGGCGATTACTTACTTATCTATCCTACCTAGACAACTATGTGAAATTTCTTTCTGTATGCGGAGTTTCTGGTGTACCCAGGTAGGTCAAGCAATCAGGAAATTACTTACTTATCTATCCTATCTTGACAACTATGTGAAATTTCTTTCTGTATGCAGAGTTCCTGGTATACCCGGGTGGGTCAGGCAATCAGGGGATTACTTACTTATCTATCATATCTTGAAAACTATGTGAAATTTCTTTCTGTATGCGGAGTTTCTGGTGTACCCTGGTGGGTAGGCAATCGGTCCGTCCTATCGAAACAACACCGTATAATTTATTTCTGTATGCGGAGTTCCTAGTGTACCCAGGGAGGTCAGGCAATCAGTCGATCCTATCGAAACAACCATGTGAAATTTCTGCTTGATTCAAAAACTTCATTAAACAAGTGTCATAGGCTCTCCGACTATAAGCAAGCATTAACGGATGTCCCCTTTTCCTGCAAAAACTCTTATTTAAATATAATAATTATACGGTGTCAGTAACAGCTAACATAAGTAACAGTTTGTAAGAAGGAGGCGCCATCAATTTTAAATTTACAAACAAATTACAATATTTTCGTAGGCGAAACTAAATAATTATGTCACAAAAAATGATATATTGATTGTGATGTGTTACTGGTTATGATGAATTATAATTATCTAATTAGTTTAGGATGGATTAAGTGCTCGACCGACTGTCAGCGCTGACATGGCCCATAGTTATTTACCCGGAAACAGATACCTATACACAACCCCATATTTTCTATGGGTTAATAGGTTACGGTGTTATGAAACCATATGATTTTTCCCTTATCGATCGATTTTCTTCACTCAGCGCCACTCCACTGAAAAGCAAACTAAAAACAATCGATTAGAGAAAAATCTAACAAAGTTAAAGGCTTCTTCTACTTCTTTAAAACTTCTATATTACAAAATCAAATACAAAATTAGAAAATATTTTTATAATCGTTCACGAAGCTATTTATACAGACTCGTCCAACAAAGACTGAACGACGCCATAGTTGTGACTTTTCCCACATTTAAAGAATTTTTCGAATATTGCTACTACATTTAATATAGCTATTAGAAAAGGTATAACATATAATTAAAATAATTCTGTTGTTACTGAAAATAAATACGACGTTTCAACAAAACTTATTCGCTTAGATTTGACATCACTGATATTCCAGGCTGCCCAGTCCCTTTTCTGACTTGAAATGTAATTTTATTAACACTTCCTGTTAGATAAAAAATATTTTGAAAATCCTAGAGCCGCCGCCAAGGAAGTTTAAAGGTGTATGGAAGGCCAATGCTATATTACAAAATTGTCCAGGCGTGCAGGGCAGCGGGAATAGGGGAATCGGCCACGCGGATTTTGCGCAATGAATCGTAAGGCAGGTTTGGACTTCCATAATTCTTTGTTACCATATATAAAGTTAACATCATCAAATGTCAAATTCAGACTAACTATACGTTAAATGTTTTTTTTTTTTTTTGCACAACATTGTTGGTTTATAAACGAAACTATTATAGAATATTTACAATTATTGTGTAATATTAGATTTTATATCATCTGATTTAACATGGAAAGAACTGAGGGCGTCACGTCACAGCCTTCTATTTAAATGGTTGATAGTTTTGGGAGTTTTGTTTTTTTACCAAAAATCACTTACTTTAGATTTGTAATCAGCGCCTCTGTATGCAAAAAGTCATCAAAATCGGCAAGGGTCAAGAAAAGTAAAAACTTACCATATTTTAAACTGGTTGTTTGTGTAATGTATTTTATAAATGTATAATTTGTATAAAAGTTCAATAAAATAGTGTTACCTTATGCAGATAACATTAACATATTTAAAAAGAAGTATAGAATTTTTTACATAAGATTTTTTTTATATCGTCAGACAGTCCACTAAAGGCTAAAGCTTCAATACTAACGTACCGTTAAGTTTAGTAGAGGGGCATTATCTACACCAGACATAAATATTTGGAGAAGGGAAAACTTCTGCGGCTAGCAGATTAAAGTCTAGACACTCAGGGGATGATGAAACAAAGAAAGTGGGAAGTTCGGGGCCTTTTAAGTTGGACTGTAAAAGGATGCATAAAAGTGACACTACGTGTTGCTCTGTTGGAAGCTGTCAGAGGAATTATACTTGTCAACTCCTTGGAGCAGAAGCCGTGAAAATTCCTACAAAAATGCAATACATCCCTCCAGCATGTCGGTGGGAAAGAAAAGGAAGATTTTCTGTAAGCGTGAGATCATTAATAAGACGAACAGATCTTTTTTAAATGGAACCAAGAATGATAAGAGTTGTAGGAAATAGCATTGTAGAGAGAGTATACAGAAATACTTACTGGCTTGAAAGAGGAATCCAAGCTTTTTTAAAGTAGCTGAGGCTATGGATCTAATGTGTTTGTGTCAGATAAGGTTGTTCTCAAAAGTAACGTCAAAATGATTAAATAATTCTTTTCGCGACACCGAACATGACTGTGTCTTGGAGCATTAAACTGGACAAGATTTTTGAAGTCCCAATTCAAGATTAGTTTATGGCTTTGTAAAAGTGATTTTGAATTGTTTTCCTAATTAGGGGTATTTCGGGTATGTTACCTTTGGATTTGCAAGACAAACCCATACAACTTTCAGGCATTTTGTTATGATATTTTAAGTAACAAACAATAAACCCAAAATTCTAGTTAAATTAAATAAACCAATAATCACTAAAATATGAAGGTTTTTATCAATCCAAAAAAATAAAATCACACAAGGCAAAACATTCGAAATTAATACGGCGCAAACGACAACAAAACATTTAATTCACAACGGCTCTGTCAAAAGGTAATGTGTTGCCTACCTACAAACTGTGTGTCGGTAGGCATCACATTACAATATTTTGGGGAATTTTGTTACTGCGCAGAATCGTCGTGGCCGCTCATGACAGTTATTTTCATAGTGGGCTGGACATTTTTTGATCGAATGGGCCATAGCATTGGGCTTCCATAAACCTTCAAACTTCCTTGGCGCCGCAGACCGAGCGACCTCGTTCTCTACAATACAATACGGAATCCCTTTTATTACCTGGACCTACCACAACTCCTGTTTACAGAGGACAAGCCTCTAACTTGTGAAGCCTTGAATTCCGTAACACTACACAATAAAAATTTAAATGTTGCGGCTCCGTCCCGTCCAGTGTTCGTAGTGTTATTTAAAGAAAACCATTGTGTGATTTAAAAAAAAATAATAGTAATAAAATACGCATCAAATGTTAAGTTTAATAGAAAAAAACAGTGATATTTAATGAAATCATAACAGTGAAAAAAACTAACCTAAAATAACCCCGGATTAATTAGTTGAGTCGATACAGCTAAAATTATAGTTAATTAAACAAGTAATTGAAATCCATTACATTTCAGCAACGATAATGCGCCATAAAAAGAGACGAAATTGCGTCACCGAAACAGAGTCATTCATTTAAATTAAAATAAATTTAAATAAGATTTCCTGTCACTGAACAGTGGAACTGTTTCATCGACTGGTTTAAATTTGATATAAATAAATTGTTTTGTTAACCAGGGGGGCATATTTTACTCATCATCAGATTAAATTGGTATAGCTAGCAGTATTTCTACAGGGTGACCTATTTTTTTGTCCTATTTCACAATAATTCGTTGACTTTTGACCGCAATAAAATTTAAATTACAACCCTCAGTGGAAAACCATAAATAGGTTGCCTGACAAATATCTATTGTGTATGCATCGCACCTTTTAAAAGGGTACAGGTCCTGATTACCTACTAATGTTAATAGTTTAGGTTAGCTATTTTGGGTGTTTAATAACACACACGAAAATACTTTGACAAACTCCAAACGACTGATGAACTAGACTAAAAGACTCTGCTTTATATTCAACACCTGCAATTTGCCTAGAACCTACATAATATACCAAAAGTAGGGACAATAAATAAAGAAAATTTTAAGTCCGGACCTACCCCACTACAAAAAATCATCCTAATTACGTTACATTTATGTTTCCTTGTTCCTTTGTTACGTTTATCATCTTGAAACAATAACAGCGCCTTGAACCTAATAGTTTCGTTATATTTCCTTCAACTTAACAAAATCGTTGTTACGTTAAAAATTCAACGTTTTTGTTTGAAACTTACACGCCCCCGTATTTTGCATGGGTTGGGCCTAACACATATTCTGAAACATGCACGTTATATAACTTACGTTGTAAAGAGGTTTTTCTAAGGATTTAAATAGGTGGTTCTGTTATGTTGATTATACAGGGTGTCCCAGAATATGTGGGCAATCTCTCAGAATATAATAGAAAATCTAAAAATATTATGACAAGTTCCCATAAACTTTTTTTCTACGAGCCTTCCTACGGAGATACAGGTACATAACGGACGACCGTGGAATCGTTTTTTTTGTAACTTTTAAAATAGCAATTTAATGTTTTCTTATTATGACGGTTACTAGATAAGTTTTTTTTTTAAATAAACCCATTAAATTATATTTGGCTTATTTAGTTAGCCAGGGACGGACTAGCTTTGGCACATTAATAGCAGTTTTTTTAACACCCTGTATGATAAAGGCTCAATAATATTATTTTTGGATAGATTTAACCTTAAACTAAAAAAAGGTATTCTTGATTAACATCAATAAAATCAACTGTTTACGAGAAATAAAATATTATGGTTGGTCATTTTTTTACATTATACAGGGTGTTTTTTAATTGTCCGTCAATATTTAAAGAGGCACTTTTGGGTCCATTTTAAAGAAAACTTCATATGAACGTATGTCCTAAACCTCTTAACTTTTGAGATACAGGGAGTAAATTTTTTAAAAATATATAATTTATTATTAATATCTGTAATAACACTTTAGATATTTTAATGATTTGTTACATGTATAATCAAGAAGCATTTTTAAGTGTACCAAATTTTTTTATGTGCCAAAATAGGCCGGTCAAATTCTGTACGAACGCCACTGGTGGAAATAAAAAAAAATGTGGTACACTTAAAAATGCTTCTTGATACATAGTACATTTATGCAAATTTCATTAAAATATCTTTAAAATGTACCAAGAACTGCTTCTCTAAATACTGACATACAATTAGAAAACACCTTGTATAATGTAAACAAATTTAAACTACTATGATATTAGTATTTCTCGTAAACACTTGATTTTATCGATGTCAATCAAAAATACCTTTTTTTAGATTAAGGTTAAAGCTACCCAAAAATAATATTGTTGAGCCTTTATTATACAGGTGTTAAAAAAAATTGCTATTATTGTGTCAGAGCTAGTCCGTCCCTGGCAAACTAAATAAGCCAAATTTGATTTACTGGGTTCATTTTAAGAAGATTTATCTAGTAACCATCATATTAAAAAATAATAATTTACGCCTAGTATTTTAAAAGTTATTTAAACAAAAACGATTTCAGGGGCGTCCGTTATGTACCCTGTATCCCGTAGGGGAGTCCTAGGAAAAAGTTAATGGGAACTTGTCATAATATTTTTAGGTTTTCTATTAGATTCCGAAAGATTGCCCACATATTCTGGGACACCCTGTATAACATTAAAAGATCTTTGGATCCCTTATGTGTGGTGTATAGTAACCTCAAAAAATTAATTAATTAACAATATTAAAAAATTGTTTACCTAAATTTTTTAGCATTTTCGTGTATAAAAGTAAATTTTGCGTCCACTCTGCTATTAAAGATGCCACTGAAAAAATATGGATGTAAAAAAATGTTGTGATAAATCGCCTGTTATTTTTAATAATCATTTTTTCGTCCACCCTGAAATAGTACAATAGATAAAACCAGTAAAAAGTAACTATCCCTAATAAAAAAAACTAATATAAACTATAGGGAAAAATTTATTCATAAAAATATCTGATGTCTACAACTCTCCTTTCAATTCCTCAAATTTTTGTACAGACTATTTAATATGGAAAGTTTATATTCTAAATCCACACAAAGTGTAACAGTTAATATATATAAAAATGTTCATGTGATACTTTATAAAAAGTCTTACATATTTCGTGATGTGTAAATATGAGTAATATTAAAAAAAAGTAAAAAAGGTCTTAGGTTAGGTATAAAAATTGCCTACATAATTTAAAAAAATGCTTATTAAAAAACAACTGTATGTACTAATATCCATGTTCTGTTCTATTTTTTCCTCCTAGTTGCACCTGGAAAAAAAAACTTTGTAAAATATTTGCCCAAAAACTTTTGGTTACTGACATAATTGCTTCATTAATTAAAGAAAGAAAAACTGTATTTGCAGATAGTATCATAGATGCTTTATTTCACTATTATAAAGGATAAAAACCTTGTGTTGGCTTTTTTAAATATATAGTCAACTTTTTCTTATATAAGCTACTCGATTAGCCATCACTAAATGGTAAATACTGATAGACCACCCAATTTAAAAAAAAAATTAGACACTTTGTACTTATATAATTATTTTGCTTCTATTTGATAAACAATCCAATTAAAAATTCAATTTATCCCTTAAAAAACTTTTACTTACAGTTATACTTGTTACGTTACTTGCTTCTTCTTCTTCCCTGGGAGCCGTCTTGATTAGCTTGAGCATGTTACACCTATGCTCTCTTTTTAACTGCCAATCCACTTTTTGAATAGTTGTCATATAAAAACATAATGTGCTGCATCTACAATTTATTTAAAAATTAATTTTCTAATCATATTATTATTATTATAACTATTATTTATGTGTCAAATGTCAAATATCAGGGGCTCTAAAAAGTACAAAAAAATACTTCACAGTGAATCCTTTAGGTTACAACTTTGGTCAAATTTAGCAATCGAAGTATTTCATTTATTTAAAATACTCAATTTTTTGCTATATAAGTCCCCTAAAAGTTTTTTTTTGACCGATCGGAAAATACCCATTTTCTGGAAAACATTCTGGCCAGAAAGTAACTTTTTTCGGCTACTTTGCAGTCCATGAAATGAAAAATAAGCTGCTATTTAGAGCATAGCCGTTTTTATGCATGGTTGTTACTGAAACGAACTTCAGTGAGTTTTTTTATCTTTGGACAGTCTACGAAGGCTTAGCCTAACTATCTACTACCGTACTGTGGGTGTCTTAAATTATTCTTGTTATAATAGTATCAAATCCATGTCAAGCGGATAAATAGACCTGTTGTCGATCATTAAAATATTATTATTGTTTTTTTAATATCTTCGGTTGAAAAAACATTGTACTTGACATGATCGAAAAACAAGTTTTGCAGGTCTGGCCAAGCTTCAAGGAGTCGCCTACGGTCAATTAAGGCTCGCCCTACAAACCGCTTGCCTCGACTTGCAAAAACACTACTTTCCAGTCTTTTAAATGACTAATATGTAAGGTATAAAGCAACCAAATTTTAATCTATACTTTCTTTAATTTATATGTATCTAGGGAATGGGAGGTACCTCACCAACTAAATCGGACTTATTACTCCAATATTTATCTTAAGGAAACGGCTAACGCTGATTTTCTAAACTTATGGCTTAAAAACCTTAACTTTAAAATCTGATTTTTGGTCAGTTTATCTTATATACCTACAGACCTACATACATACATAAAACTGAAGTGTAATAGAAAATACTGAATATACTTCTTTCGATCAATATTTCCTTTTATATCACGAGAAAAACCAAAAAACACAATTGTTCTTAAAATAAAGTAAGGTTAAGTACTAAAGCGAAGCTTCTTCTAAAACCTGGCGTCGTTGTCAAAAAATGTAACAATCTTTGTGGGGTACATTTAAGCAAACGAGGTCGATATGTTAACTAATGTTTCATTTCCACGAGGAAATGTAATAGACGCAGTAAACGTAACGATTCTGCATTAAATAATATCATTATTATAACGTTACACAATAACATTTTATGTTTTAACAAATTATAATCATATCTGATACGTATATTAACAGATGTATCGAACTTGTATTTAAAAGACCGTTCTATACATGGCAACATTTTAACGTTAACATAAGTGTACATAAAAATTACGTCACTAAGATGTTTGTTCTATACCGTATTAAAAATATTTACAAGGGTATGTTACAGAAACGAAAATTATCAGTAACAATTCAAGAAAAACGAAACAGACATGATAAAATAACGTTTAAAACTAAACGTTATCACAGTTACTTTTAAATAACGTTACAAAACGTGCTCAAGATGTTCTTTGCGTGGGACGGTACGTAATACAATTATTCGTTGATTTCTCGTTTTACCTGCTACTGTTAGTCGTAAAACTCAATATACTTTGGGTACCTATAAGTTTATTACCAAATCTCAATTTTCGCAAAATTATACAGGTCAACTAGGGTTTTTGGGGTTGCTGATTACGATAAGAGGGTCGGTGAACCTCTATCACGTCAGGTTCAATATCATTTAAAGCAAACAAAATAATCATCGGAAAAATTTGGAAAAATTCATGCATGTTTTCAAGGTCGCTGAATCCGAATCCGGCGTTTATTTACACTTTGGATCTGTCTATATGCATACATTTTTCCAGATTTTCCTATGGTTTTTTCTCCAATTAACCTTCAACTGACCTCAGATTTTAATTTTTCGACCTATAAAACATTCGTGCGAATTTTTAAAAGAAAGATTTGCATTTGAAAGTCCGGTTTTTTCCTGGGGGGCACCCAAAAAAATCAACCTTTTTTCGCAAATTTCAAAATATTTTTTTTTTAACAAAATGTTTCCCTGAAGCCAATAGCACCTGGTATATATTTGGTGTGGGCCCATTTTTCACTTTTTAGTAAAAAAAAATGAAAATCCTACAGCCACCACTATAAACTAGATATGATACTATATAGTTCTCGGTTTTAAAAGATTTTGTGATTTATGGATCTTCTGATTTTTGTAAAACGATTTTTTTTATAATTAAATTAATTAATAATAATAATAATAATAATAATTAATAAAAAATTAATAAAAGTAATTAAAAATAAAGTAAATTAAATTAATAAAAGGTTCCTCTTAACCTAATCCGATGCATTGTGGTGATTGCTTTGGAAATCAAGGTTCTCTATAACATCTGGAGCACAAAAAATTATTACTGAGCCCATAACGTTTAAAGGGCGTATTTCAGGGTGACTCACTCATCCTTTGCTATTTTGTATTTCCTTTTCCTTATCCGTGTCTCTTCGAAAGACACGCGGATATCTGTGGACCACCTGGAAGACGTGAGCATAAGGTAACCCATCTGTTTTATATGGATGACCTAAAACGTACGCAAAGCAGGCAGACCTACAACAGTCTCTTAAAGTGTTCACGATACACCAGAGATGTTGGAATGGAGTTTCGGCCTCACAAGTTCAAAACTTAAGCTAAATAAGGGCCGGTACGGGAACGATTTAGAAGCTGACCAGCTTGCCGATAACGCGCTACTCCCCCTCTACAAAACAACGAGAATTATCGATATTTGGGAATCGACCAAACCGATGTTAGAGCTGGAAGACCGAGCTTAGAAGCAATTACAGGCGACGTTTACGGAAATTTGGGAATCGAATTATCTGGAATAAATAAGGTCCTTGCTACCAACATGCTAGAGTGCCTGTATTGCTTTACTCTTTTGAGTGGTTAATGGACGCGAGGAACTGCGCGAGCTGGACGTCAACACGAAAAATGATGCATCTTCACCGTAGCATCCACCCGCGCTCATCAACATCCCATTTACCTCCACGCCACCAGGAGGTCGTGACCTTTTAAGCTTAGAGTGTATGCACGATCGAGGGTTTAAGTCTTGAGTACTGATCCACTGATGCAACTAGTAAGAGCGCACGAAATGGCTAATGTTGGAGCGTTTCTATATAAGGCAGCGGAGCAAGCAGCGGAGAAATTCGGTCTCAGATTTGCAATAGATCCAAATGACGACCAGTCACTTGTAAGACTTGAGTCTAAAGCCGTAAGAACTGCAGTTAAAAGAGCAAAACAGCAGATGCTTTTAGAAGATCACATTAATAAGCCGCAACACGGAGAATTTTACCGAAACATAGAAAGACTCAATTTATCTCGAAACCTCACGTATGGGTTTTTTAAATCTGCTGAGCTCAAGTCTGAGACCGAGGGTTTTCTACTAGCATGCCAGGATGGGGTGATAAACACATTGGTATACCGAAGCCAGTTTTCTAACATTCCTGATACTGCTTGTCGACAGCAACCCGAAACACTAATGCACTTATTGTCAGCTTGCCCAGTGCATGCTGTGATTGGTTACATCCACCTACATAACGATGCGCTTCGGGTACTTTATTATCACCTCAGACATTATTACGGCATCGACGAAAAAGCAATTTTGCCATTTGCTCCCGGCGATATTGAGGCAGTAGTGGAAAATGACAACTGTCGCATATATTGGAATTATGCATTCCCAACTACGCATCAAATCCGCGCCAATAAACCTGATATCGTTCTCCTTGATAAAAGGAATAACTCTATGTAGGGCAAAACCCGGATAGTCGCCCCAGGGGTATAGTTGCCTTGATTGCAATAACTCTAGTTTCGGAATGACACACAACATGTTATTTTATTTATCTATAGACTCTGCAAATACAACTAAGATGGCAGTTTATGTCTTTGTCATTCATGGACCTAGGGAAATCAAAGAATTTGCGGATAAACTTCCTCTTTCCGGCGGGGGGATCGATCCTAAACTTTTATGGTTACCTTTCCCCATAGGGATGTTGTCCTAAAATTTAAAGGTCCGCAAAACTTGAAATACTCGGGAAATACAAAATAACTTTATTCTTTCAATAATTTGGAAATAAACCCAAAATACCCGTTTTACAAATAAAGAATATTGCTTTTTGCTAAAAGGATATAGTTATTTTAAAAAGTGAGGCTCTATCCTGGTTTTACCCTATGTGATTGGTTCTCCGCCCGGGAACTAACATCGATATAAAAAGGAACGGGGGAAACGAGCCAAATATCAGGATCCGGGAACTTCGGAGGCTCTATCCGGGTATAACGTCGATTGGTTGCCTGATTGTCGGCGTTTTGGGGGCATAAAGGAAAATGTTTGGGAGCTGAAGTGTTTCCCGCTTCAACATTCACCCGAACAACTGGTGATGAAAATGCAGAAATCTGTTGTCCGGTCCCTTCGTTTACTAAGGCAAATGTTTGGGAAGATCACTGACCGGGGACGCGAGGAGTGGTCTTCGATACGGATGGCCTTCCGCATGACGCCCTATGGGGTCGGAACCATGGGATACGTCATGTCGGATCTTTCTAAATAATAATAATAAGGAACAAATAACATTACACATTAAGTTTTCCCGCTATTTTCTATATCTAGAATATCGTGATAATAAAAAAATAATTAATTACATTGGCACCGTTAACAATAGATCTATTTCCATTTATATTATTTGTTTTATTGTAAAGAGCTGCATACAGGTATAGCAAGATACATACAAGGTGTTTAAAAAATGCACGGCTAAATTTCAGGAAGTGATTCCTCATTAGAAAATATAATTTTTTTTTTATAAATTTGGATAGGAAAATGCATAGCTTCTTACTTTTTAAAAAAATAGTTTTTTCTTATTATTATTAATACCCTGGAGCCAATTTTCTTAAAATTTGTCAGTCCTATTTCTATTAAAATTATAAGGTCCAGTGGCGTCTCAAGGGACACCTTATCAAAAATAATTGTAAAAGAATCTACGCCAATGACTTTTTTTTTTTTTTTTTTTTTTAGATTAAGCAACTAAAAATATAACTTTTTAGTCTCTTGATATTTTTTCTCATTTTGTTTTGTTTTTAAGAAAAAAATTAAAATAATTTCATTGCAAGTCCTCCATTATTAATAGTTAACTTTAGTTGAAAATTGTTTTTTATTTTTTTAGTGGCTCAGAGACTGCAATGAATTATTAAAAAAATATTTTATGTTTCTGGGATTGTTTTAATTAAAAAAATATTTTGCTATAACTACATACTTTTATTAACAAAGGACACCCGTTTAAAAATATTTTACAGTTTTTACATTTTCATTAAGTTTATTTATTTAAAGAAATAATAAAATATTTGTATGTTTTTAGTTATATTGTCGCAAGGGTAGACTTTCCCTTCACAGTTTACTAAAAAATTAGATTTGTATAACTTTAAAATAAATAAATAAATAAATAAAAATATATATATATATATATATATATATATATATATATATATATATATATATATATATATATATATATATATATATATATATATATATATATATTATATATATATATATATATATATATATACAGGGTCCTCAGCTCACCTCCCGTCTTATGTAGCTCATTTATTATTCATTAAAATTTTCATATTTGCAAACGTTACCTTTAAACGATGCATTTCAAAAAATAATTTTGGTTATACGGGTGTCGCAAAAAGTGTGACGTCACGATGATCATTTTTAAATGGAACATTGTATTTTTTATATATTTAGGTACCTCTTGTATCAACTATCTTCCTCTAAATTTTTGTAACATCGGTTCAGTAATTTCAGAAAAAAAAAAAAATATCTGTTTTGCACCTTTATATAAAATTGAATAAAAATACCCATAGGGTTTGATTAACAAATTAAACAAGGAACTTATTAAAGGGTTATATCAGTCGCTTATGTCATGTTTGGTTAATTCGAACTGTACAGGGTGTCCAAAATTTAGTGTCAAACTCTTCAAATTTGATAGCACTTTATTTTTCTTATTTTAAATACGAGCCCCTGTATATTTTTAGGTCGTTAGATCTAGAATTAAAAAAAAAACATTTTCTAATTAAAACCCTATCAAATTTTGACACATTAAAAATTATTCGTTGAAAACTCATTTTCGCATCTATTTTAATAGCAATAACATTGAATAAAAATGAAAATTGGCTATGAAAAACAATTTATTGACATTGGAGTTTATTTAACTTACAAAATCTTAGTCTGACATATTATAAAAATTCGAGAAAATAATTATTATTTATTATAAAATAAAATTAATTTAAAAAACCTTTAAATTTTAAAAAACCGAATTTTTAATTTTTTAAAACTTTCGGCTAACATTTATGTAACTTCAACCAATTTCTAGGTAATAATTAACGTTATTGGGAAAATCTTAAAATCAATAAATTGTTTTTTATAGCCACCTCTATTTTTATTCAATGGTATTACTATTAAAATACATGCAAAAATAAGTTTTCAACGAAAAATTTTAATTTTTAGAATTTCGATGGGTTATAATTAAGAAAAATGTTTGTTTTTTAAAATTTTACAACGACCTAAAAAATACAGTTAAAATATTTAAAAATAGAAAATTTAAAAAATTTGACACTAATGGACACCCCATTTGGACCAATAATAAACATGATATAACTAGTTCCTTGTTTAATTTTATTAATCAGCCCTATGGGCATTTTTATTCATTTTTAAATACAATGGTGTAAAAGATTTTTTATAGTTTTTCAAATAACCCAAATTTTAAAAAAATAGTTGACTACAAAAATTTAAATATACAAAAATACACAGTGTTGCAAAAAATGCACCATCGTCCTTTTTTATTTTTGGCACAAAATTATTTTTCTGGGAAATAACCGTAAAGGGTTTAAAAGGGAACGTCTGCAAAAATATGAAAATTTTACAATTAATAATAAAACTTTCACTAAGACGGGAGGGGGACTTTATATATAAAACACATTAAAATCAATAAGCACGTTTTCAAGAAATTTAGGAAACAGGGCCGCCGTCAGAAAAAAATGTAGAGGGGGTCAAAAAGTTTAGGTTAATTTACTAGGCCAGAATTAATTGAAATAAAAACACATGTAAAAATACCACAACTTTAATTTCTAAATTATAATCATATTCATTTAAATTCCTAGGCGATATTGTTAAATTTAAAGATTTAGACAGGAATTGTTTTATTTTAAGTAATTTTAAAAAACCCAGGGGGATTCGACAGACCTCCTGGGTTCCTCTGCAGGCGGCCATGTTAGGAAACACAAATATTTTCTAAAATTTTTGACATTTTCTACCGGCCATATTTTTCAGAGACCCTGTATATAAAATCTTAACTTTATCTTCGGTGAAAATATCAAGCACTAGCAAAAATTGGTGTATAACTTGTACCACACAAATGTCTTGTATACTAGCATGTAGAAACCAATTTAAGGAAAGTTTACGACCGGCCACGAAAAACGCATTAAGATAAAATAATAAAATACCTTAAACAAAGTCATTATAATTTTATTAAACAAATTTTTTAAAAACATGAGTGAAAGTGCAGATGAACTATCTAAATCCGAAGATATTTCCTTGAACGTCTCGTTAAATAAGAGTTCGAACGAGGGCGATAGTCCGAATTTTACAAATACCTACAATGCTTGGCGTAAGTACCCACTTTTTTTTGTAGAATAGAATATTCAGATCACCCTAGCGCCAAGTCAGATTAACGTCTTTATAAGAAAAATGTTGGCAGAATATTGTTCTTTGAAATATTAAAAAGTATTTAAAATATTTATTTTTGTGAGTATGAGGCAACATTGTCATCAGTTTACAATTTTTTTTGGTCATGTTCGATGTTCTGATTTAATTAATTTTAAATAGCCGCATGCTTACTTTTCAAAGGACTCTGCCCTTTTTAGCCATTATTAACACACAGTGGTGTTTGCTTGGGGGCCAGGGGCAACATCCAAAAGTAACCTTTTATCTGCTTAAACTTGACAATTTAATAAATAGAAAAAGCTTTTTTCTATTTATAATCTTTTCACCTTTTCAGGTTATGTTAGGCTAATCCATTGACTGAGGTGTTTACAAAATTAGCATTTGTGCGCCTGAGCAGCATTAAATAAGTAACAAACACAAATTAATGTCCGGCAGGAAAAAGACAATAATAATAATAAAAAATATCTATCCTTACCATACATTCCTACACTCTCTGAAAATATTCAAAATATTTTTAAAAAAGAAAATATTACAGTTTGCCATAAGGGCCATAATTTACTTAAAAAATTATCTTCAAATCTCAAGAGCAAAATTGAAAAAACAAAAAAACCTTTATATATGAAATTCCTTCCCAAAGGACTGTGATAACTTTGACATAGGACAAACAAGCCAATATTTAAAAAACAGACTAAATAGTCATAAATACGACAAACACAACAAAACTGCTCTAACAAACCACTCCACCGAAAAAAAACACATTTTTTGATTTTGAAAATACAAAAATTTTGAAAACAGAAACAAATACAAAAGAAAAGAAATTCTTGAAATGGTTTTTATTCAAAAAAACAAGAAAGCAATAAACACAAAGGCAGACCAAAAAATTTTAAGTATACATTATTTCAATCTCATTAATAATTAAAAAAAATACACAACAACAAAACCAGTATATAAAAATTTTTTAGATATAAAATTAAAAAAAAACACGGTTTTTAAAATTTAAAATTTTAAAAAAAAAAATAAATATCTTTTACTACTACCCCAAGATGACCACACATAAAAATAAAACAAATTTCTATATTATTATCTATATGCAAAGAACACTACCTCACTTTTTTTATTTTAAAATATATGTTACAGTTTTTTACTTTTTTGATATTAAACACATATTTATTCTTTTTGGTAAAATGGTAAGATGGTGCTGGTTCTAAAAACCTATCAAAAAAAAAATAATAATTAAAAAAAAAATAAATAGTTGAAACAAAGAGTTTATTGTATTTATTTGTGTTAAAATTTTAAAAAGTGTTTGTTTGTCACTTTAAGTTCTAAATGTTCATTACACAACAAAAATGAATGTTTTTGTAAAAACCCCCTTGTTTTAGGGGAAAAAATTAAAATTTTAAATATATTATATGGTAAAATTTCAATCAAAAAAAATTTTTTTTGTTTAAAAATTTTTTGATGTTATAATAAAAAAAAATACATATATACCTGATGGGAAAGGCCCCTTTAGGCCGAAACGTCGTAATTGACAAAAATTATATAAATTACTTTTAGTAAGCAACTGTTTTTATATTCCTGGCCTTATCCCCAGAAAATCCAGAAAATTTTGAAAAACATAAACTATATATATATATATATATATATATATATATATATATATATATATATATATATATATATATATATATATATATATATATATATATATATATATATATATATATATATATATATATATATATATATATATATATATATATATATATATCTAGATTTCCGGGAAAAAAAAATTTACCGCATTTTTTTCCCACTCTACATTTTTAAATCAGTAATCCATTAACAAATAGACCAAATTTTTTTTTGTCCAATCTAGAATTTTTTAAATATGCAATATTTTTAAAATGAAACACTAATTAAACGGTAAAAGAAACATACAACCTATATATATTCTTAAAAAAGAGAGTAAAGTAAGGGGAAACCAAAAAAAAAAAAAATAACTTTTTGGGGTTTTATTTTTAAAAACCAAAATTTATTTTCAAAACATTTTCGATCTCTTTTGTTTTTTCTGTTTACAAAATTCTGACGGTTCAGTAAAAATACTTTTAATAATTTAAAGTTTCTTCTAACTCCTAAAATAAAAGCTCTGGCGGTGCTCCAAAATATACGGAAAAAGCCCTGTACTATTTTCAAAAATCATATAAAAACTTTTATCAAAATTTTAGACATATTTTTTCCATAAGTTTCACTAGAATTCTCATATGTGTAAAACAGCTCTTACATGTCAATTGTCAATTTCATTTGTAGTTCAAATTATTTGAGATATAAATGTAGGGACCGGTCGATGTTGCCAATTAGGCATAAAAATATTTAATTTTGGGAAGCTCGCTAAATTTCCATCGGGCAATATAGTTCAATTAAACCACAAACAAAACGGTAAAATAAAAAAAACCTATAGTGTATGTTTGGTTGTAGAATTATCAAGAATTAATAATTTATGCTAAATAATATTGGATCATGACCTTTTTAGTATCACATTATGATTAACTGTCTATTTTTACTTGTAAAAGTTTATTAAATGTGTTATTTTCTTAAAATATCCTTAAGGTATTTTTTAATCAAAATATAGATAATTAATAATTTATGAAAGGTCGGAAACTGACGTTGTTTTAGTGTCCTACTTTTAGTGCAAGATGGTATTTTTTAGAAAAAAATGATGAACATGTTTAAAAAATACAAGCAGCAAAAACCTGAGGTTAATTTGAGTTTGTATAAGACTGCTCTTCAAAATTCTTTTGATAGTGCTTATCGTAAGTTTATTTTAAAATAATGTTTACCTTTTAAATGTATTTTATTGGTTATTTTTACCCAAAAAAATACAATTTTAAAAAATATTCGGGATGATTTTTTTTATAGGGATAATATATCTGATTAATTTTTGTAAAAAACTTTTGTCCATGATTTGAAAGCATACTAAAAGGCAGTAATCGGCAGTATCGATTTTTTCGTTAACGATTTCGATAATAATATATTTTTTTGAAAAAATTCGTAATTAGCGAAAAAACAGTCATCATTTTTTGAAAAGATTAGTAATTAGCGAAAAAATAGTACAATTTTTTGAAAAATTAGTAATATTTTTTTGCTAATTATTAATTAAAAAAAAAATAGTAATATTTTTTTGTTAATTACTAATTTTTCAAAAAAAATAGGTAATGAAAATATATAATTTTTTGCCGATCTCTGCTATAAGGTCATTCAAATTAGGTACCAAAATACAAATTTTTTTAAACTAGAAACTTAATAGCATTTTTTAGGTCCTTTAAGGGTTAAATAATGCAAAAAACAATAAACTTTTTGTTTTCGAATAAAATAGCGTTTTTTTATGGAACACCCTGTATTTGTAGCACCAATAAACACATCTTTTTAAGAGTTTCATATCTAGGTATATGTATATCGTTAATAGTTATCGTTTGTGTCCAGGCCTGAAAAATACTGTGCAATTTCCATTATATCCAAAACTGTAAGCTGTAAGCTTACAGCTTATACAAGTTTAATTCGAAATTAAACATTATTTTTCAGATTTGGACGGTCATATTTCCAAAACTCTTGATGATAGACATATCAAATGTAGTATTTTTTAAAGCTTCCTAAAAATATTTTGGTAAATAACGCCGATTTTGACCATTTTTTGTATACAGCGTTTTTGGCGCTGATCACGAATCATTTTTAGTCGGAAATGTTTCGTTTTTTAGATATTTATCATTAAACTTGAAAATCAAACTAACCACATTTTTCCTTCCCCCCTTTTTTTGGGATAATTCTTTTTAAAACTTTTCACACAAATTTTTTAAAAACATTTTTAAAAATCTGTTTTTATTTTTATTTTTACATTTTTTCCATTTAATTGCAAAGCTATACTTTTAAACGCCGCAACCATATATAGGTACACTAGGTTTTTTTTACCAAACATGGCCTCTGAGTTGAAAAGTCAAACTTTGCACTTTAATGGAAAAAGTTGTAAAATAAACATAGAAACAAGTTTTTAAAAGTGTTTATAAAATATTGTGTGCCAATTTAGTGTTAAAATCAAGAATTGTGTGCAAAAAGAAGGGGAATAGTGGAAATAGGGTTATTTTGATTTTCAAGTTTTATGATAAATACCAAAAAACCAAAAAAACCTTGGTAAAAAATAACCCGATAAAAATGGTCAAATTCGCGTTCCGCAACTTTCGAGACCGGTGATACAGTTTTTTCCATTTTAAAAATGTAAACTAATTTTTACTATATTCCCCCTTTTTTGCACATAATTTTAATTTTTCACTAAATTGGCACATAATATTTTAAAACACCTTATAAAAATTTGTTTTTTTTTATAATTTATTTTCACCTTTCTTCCATTAAATTGTGAAGTTTACATTGTAAGGGCCCGACCATATTTGCGGATAAAATCCCTAGTGTATACATGGTTGCACAAGGGGTTTGAAATGGAGGTTTGCAATTTAAATGGAAAAAAGGTAAAAAAAATATAAAACAGTTTTTAAAAGTGTTTATAAAATATTGTGTGCCAATTTAGTGTTAAAATCAAGAATTGTGTGCAAAAAGAAGGGGAATAGTGAAAATAAGGTTAGTTTGATTTTCAAATTTGATAATAAATATCTCGAAAACGAAACGTTGCCGAAAAAAAATTGTTTTCAGATTTGTAATCAGCGCCCCAAAAAACACGTAAACCAAATTTGGTCAAAATCGGACTCGAGGCAACTTTCGAGACAATTACCGTTTTTTGCATACTTTAACCTTAAAGGGACGAAAAAATGTTAATAATTTGCTATTTGAAACCATTTTGTACCTAAACTAATAAAGTTACTTATGGCGGATACTTAATTTGGATAACCTTATATAGGTATATCTGTGTGACACAAGAAAAGAAAGGTTAGACAAGAGGATCAAAAAAGTGACAAGTGTTATAAAAATCATGGTAAATTACAGTTAAAAAAGACACTTTTTCGTTTCATCATCATTTTAATGATTCTATGCCTCTAAGTTATATCCCAACATTTTCTGGAATACCAAAACCCCAACGAGAAAAGGTACCATTTCTTATAGATACTTTGAATGTCTCATTTTTTC
>JAHBCN010014700.1:0-22093 GCA_019359885.1 Listronotus oregonensis
TTTATTGTTTACAATACTGAAGAATTATAAAGTAAATTTATTCTAAATTAAAAGTTATACTCAAATATGCAATTACAGCTATTTAGCATGAAAATTTAGGATTGGTGATTATTTACTAATAATTCCGTATTAATCGTTCATGGCTTGATACAATTAAACGAATCTAGGATCCCCCTGAATGCAATATTTGACATTGTGTGTCAGAGTGAATTGTATTTGTAAAATTACAGTAAAAATGGCAAATTTACTGAATCGTGAAGAAAAAATAGAAGAAAATAAAAAAAAATCACCAATCCTAAATTTCCAAGCTAAATAGCTGTAACTGCATATTTGAATATAAAATTTTTTAATTCAAAAATAACTTTACTTTATAACATTTTTCGTATTGTAAAAATATAAAGGTGCTTTACTCTTGAGAAAAAATTCATATTTTTTAACCAAACCTCGTATACGGCTTAAAAAATTGATATCTAATGGTTGCATTTTAAGATTATTTTGGACCATGAAAGAACTTTTTATAAAAAGTATTTTTTTTCAAAAGAAATAATTATAAAAAAGTTTTCCATATGGGTCCAACCTAAAGACACACTGTAAAATGGATATATATATATATATATATATATATATATATATATATATATATATATATATATATATATATATATATATATATATATATATATATATATATATATATATATATATATATATATATATATATATATATATATATATATATATATATATATATATATATATATATATATATATATATATATATATATATATATATATATATATATATATATATATATATATATATATATATATATATATATAAAAAACCCTGAAATATTGTGTCCAATTTAGTGTAAAAAATCTAAAATTTGGAAAGAAAAAGGAATATTTAAAATGAGGTTATTTTTAATTTTTAACTTTAAATAATATTTAGAAACAAAAGGGTTACTGAATTTTTTCTTTTGGTCGTTATTACCCTCAAAAAACTCCCGATACCAACTTTGGTTAAAATGGAGTTCAAGCAACTTTAAAGACAATTACCGTATTATTTTCGTGAATTT
This sequence comes from Listronotus oregonensis, assembly GCA_019359885.1. Taxonomy (NCBI): domain Eukaryota; kingdom Metazoa; phylum Arthropoda; class Insecta; order Coleoptera; family Curculionidae; genus Listronotus; species Listronotus oregonensis. The sequence goes on from JAHBCN010014700.1 coordinate 1,080, forward strand.
AACAAATTTTTATCATCAAATCCCAATTTTCGCAAAATTATCTGTTTTTTAAAACCAAAGCCAGTTAAATTTTTTCAATTAACAATTTTTATGAAAAATTTCAGATGCCTCGAATTTAAAAGAAAACATAGAATTTTAGCAAAATTTGGAAATTGGATCAAATTTACGAAAAATAGATTTGTTTTTTTTTAAAAAAAAATTTTCTCTGAAAGGCTACAAAAAAAACAAGTTTTTTTTGCAAATTAAAAAATGAAAATTTTTATAACCAGTTTTCCCCCTTTTAAGGCCAATAGCATATCGTATATATTTAATTAATTCTTAAAAATCACTTTTTATATGTATAAAAAAAAGAAAATCCCTGAGCCACACTCTTTAAATGGCAAAGAAATTGAAATTTTAAGTTTATCGTATATATTTTTTTACTAAAATTAGTTTTTAGTTTTTAGATCAAATTATGCGGCCCAGTAGCCAGTAGATCTACCAGCCTTTCAGCATATTTTATTTCTTTCATGGGTTTTACACATAAGTTACGATTAATTATGAAATCTGATTTCCCTTTTTGACCAAATTTATTCGGGCGGTTTTTGGGGGATGTTTTGAACCCGCAAAAATTGAAAGCTGGTTATTCATCATCAAAGTTGAAAATCAAACTAACCTTATTTAATATTCCTCCTTCTTTTAATGAATTTTTTTTACCTACTGACAATAAAATTAAACACCTTTTAAAAACTTGTTTTTTATATTTAATTTATTTTTTTTTAACCAAACACCCAAATTTCAACCCCCCAACGTGGCCAACCATGTATACACTAGCAAATATGGTTGCTGCCTTTGAACTTGAAAGTTGCAATTTAATGGGAAAAAGGTTTAAAATAAATAAAAATGCAAGGTTTTAAAAGGTGTTTATAAAATACTGTGTGCCACTTTAGTGAAAATCAAGAATTGTGTACAAAAAGAAGGGGGAATATAAATGAAAACGAGGTTAGTTTGATTTTTAACTTTGATGATGAATATCTCGGAAAAAGAAACGTTGCCGAAAAAATTTTTTTTCAGATTGGAAAACCCGGGCAACCGATTTTGACTAATTTTGGTATACCCGGGGGGTTTTTTGGGCGCTGATGAATCTGAAAACCCTTTTGGCGGAAATGTTCCGTTTTCAATATCCATCACAAACTTAAAATTAAATAACCATTTAATAATTCCCCTTAACAATTTCTGATTTTACAATTAGTGAATAATATTTTTATAAACACCTTTTAAAAACCCTTTTTTATGTTTATTTTTAACCTTTTCCATTAAATTAAGTATAACTTTAAAGTGGCAAACCATGTTTGCTTAAAAATTCCCCATTGTATACATGGTTGCGGCGTTTGAAAGTGAATGTTTACAATTAAATTTAAAAAAAAGGTTAAAATAAATAAAAACAAGTTTTTAAAAGGTGTCTATAAACTATTGTGTTCCAATTTAGTGGAAATCAAGAATTGTGTAAAAAAAAGGCGGAATTAGTGTAAATGAGGTTAATTTGATTTTCAAAAAACCCCGTATACCAAATTTGGTCAAAATCGGAGCTGCGGCCACTTTCTAGACAATTACCCAGATTCGTAATCAGCGCCCCAAAAACCCCCCTATACCAAATTTGGTCAAAATCGGAGAGCAGGCAACTTTCGGACAATTTTCCACCTTAATTAAGAAACCTTTCTTTACAGGTATAAAATTCAATAATAACCATGACCTTCGCCAAAATTTTACATCCGAAATTGTAATTTAAAATAATGGGTAATTTTTTTCTTCCACCAGGACCATGGTGACTAGCATAAGTGGTGTATTTGCCCCAACCTCAACTGCACAATTTTTCCTAAAATTCCTTCTTCTAAAGGTAACACCAAAATAAGATACGTTTATAATAAAGCACTTATTATTTTAAGAATAAAGTCATTTTTAAAATTATTCGACAATTATTTAATTTATTTCTTTAATACCACACACCGCTAAAAATCTTGGTAATTTGCTTCCGACACGTCGCGTCGCACGAAACAATTGAAAAAAAGGCCAACTTTTCAAATTTATTTGATTTAGTGCCTTTTTTTGCGCAAACAAAAAGAATCAAACAAATGCGAGTTTATAAATAAATAATAATGTTTTTATGATAAAATCGAGAAGTTTTAAAAGAAGTAAAAATTACCAAGCAAAATAGTTTGAAAGTATAAATTAAAATCCGTTAAAAATATTTAAACAGATTTATGTACACCTAAATCTCTGGTGTAAGGTATTTTTAAATTTACAAAATAAGACTGCAGGTTCTACAAAACACCCAGGGAAAAATATGATTTTGTTGTAAAGTCACAAAATATTTGTACACCAAGTTCAGATTTTAGAGTGTCAAAGATTTAAATAAATAAACGACACAAGGCTTTGGTCAAATCAGTGGAGGATTTACCAGCAGACTGAACAGTCTGGAGCCTAGGGCTGCAGATTATAGGCGCGCAAATTCGGGACCAAAAGTTTTTATGTGTGATAGAAAAAAAAAGAGTCGATATATTTATACCTACATGTGAGTAGGTCTACATAAACAATCAGCCAGATTGTTACCAGATAATTAATCCCACCAAAAACACGTAAAATAAGGGCCAAGTTCCTATCTAAACATCTGGGCCTCTTAAAGTACTGAGATCTAAAATTAGTCAAGTTCTGTCCTGTCCACAATTTTAGATCACAGTAGGTACTTCAGTGGGGGTGTATTAACCTAAACTCATGGGAAAGGTGTAAATGATTTTTGCTTACTAACAAGAAATAGTGATGATGTGTCACAAAATATTTTTTTAAGGGGAAGCTGCGCTTGGCCCTTATTTTACATATTATGTTAGTGTTTTTGGTGAAATTTTTATTTTACGGCGGTTTGCACCACTGTGGTTTAAGCAGTTTTAAGCCCTTCTTAACCTAAGTTGCATTGAGACTTGAGACGATGTCAAATATTATGACAATAGTCACATTCAAAACGTCCCTTAGTTAAAAAACAGAAAGCCACAACGGTAAAATTATTAGAACCTTAGCATTAAGTATTCCTTAAATCTCCAATGTAGCCAATCACATTGCATGTCTGCCCATTTGAAGGATTACCTTGTGCTAAGGGTTCCTTGTTAAAATTGTTGATGCAACCGGCCGTTACATACCAAAGACGTAGTTTCTACACCCTCGGGAAGTGCACCAATGGTGCTCCATAATTTTCATGCTTCTTGCTTCTTTGGCGCCAACGCTTTGGCGGTACATAGTGATGGATAATTCGAATTAAAAATAATCGATAATCCGATTATTGAAATAATCGCTATAATCCATTATTTGATTTAATTTGAATTACGAAAATAACCGATTCTAAATTAATTCTGAAAATTAATTAATTTGAATTACGAAAAAATAAAACAGAATAACTAATAAGATTTTATATTTTAATGGTAAAGTATATTTATGTAAATAAAGGGACAACTTAATTAAAAAAAATTATGGCAAATGGAAAATTTACTTACAAAATAATAATAATAATATTGTCAACCCCGGTACGCCGACGGACATCCTACAATAGTCAGGTGTATTCGCAACTCATATTTATTTTATATTTTTTGACTTTTTTATGGTTTGCATTAGGTTTGTAAGAAGTGTTTAGAATAATCATGTCGGATACGGATAGTGATCGCGAGGAGACTTATAAAACTTGATTTGCCACAAAAATATAGCATATTTTTATTTTTCACAAGGTGGAAAGAAGACGATACTTTTAAATGGTATTTAAAATAATGTACGGTGATTTTGCGAAAAATACGGTAATTTTTGGTATTTGTGTTTAGTTACATATTCATTCAGAAATCAAGAATTTAAAATTTAAATGATTAAAAAATAAAATAATTATATAATTCGAATTATCAATTAATCCGATTATTGAAATCATTCATAATTCAATAATTCGATTCTTAAAATAATCCGATTATGCCCATCACTAGCGGTACATCTAAATTTGACGTTTATCAACAGAGCATATGCAACCAGCAATTTCAGCCATCGCAGGCTAACATAATGTAATGTGGCAACACTGTACTTCTCTTATTCCATTACTGGATATACTTACCTAGAGGCAGCCTTAACGCGATAACTCCACAACCTTTCTTCCTTGTTCTGCGTGCAATCGTGCGAAATGATCATTAGCCTTGTTAAACTGATATTAAAAGATGAAATTTGCCAGTCAGGCCACGTCACGTGTCCGATCATGCCTTCCTCAACGCTATAACCGTATTATCCATGGTTTTGACACAGCCCTACTTCACTACAAGCCGTGAACAAGGAAATCTGGCAACTATGCCTTGAGATCTAGCGACACACGTTTAGTCGTATGATTTAGTTGAATGACCTGTTTTCTGTTGTGTTATTGTGAATAAATCAACTTTTTTGAAAAAAAAATATTGTTAAGAAAAGACTAAACCTGTAAAAGGTCTTACTGTGTGAAATTTGTGAGGACCGGGACATTTTTTTTTCCGCAGACATTGGTAAAAACAAGAATATCTGCGAGTGCAATGTGCCGGTGTTATAAAGTACTTAAAGTAAATGGCGGCAAATGAACTTGACATTTTGTGGTGGTGTTTTTTAAAAATAATTAAAATTGAAAGTGTGTTTTAATGATTCGTGTTTGGCTTTAATTTTGAAGGTATTTTTTAGTTATTTTTTAAAACAGTAACAAATATTAGCATTGGAAATTACCGTAAGTACTTAGGTATACATTTTTGGAATTTTGTCGTTCGTTTGATTTTTGTTATTGCGTTGCATAGGTACTTGGTGCCTGCTTATTAGATACTATTTAGTTACTGTTATTATTATTATTTTCCTCCAAGTCCTTGTTGTGTGCCTGGGTGCAAATCCAATTATAAAACTTCTCTTGATGCAGGAGAACCAGCTGTATCTGTTTTCACCTTTCCAAAGGGGAAAACCTTAAAGCCCATTGGCTTAGGAATATTCCTAGACAGTCATGGTCACCCTCAAAATATTCTGTGGTTTGCGCTAAGCATTTTGTAGAAAGTGACATTATTAGAGGATGATTATCGCTTGCCAAGGGTCAATGCAAAAGGTACCTACCAAAACTAGACTAAAGTTAAATGCAGTGCCTAGTATTTTTCCAAATTTACCACATTACTTCTCAAAAACAGTCCCTGTTTCCCGAAAAAGTCCTGCTGAAAGCTTGGCATAAACTTGAAAACAATAATGGTCGCCTTACAAACGACACCTATTCTGCACTTTGCCATAGTACCTCTGTTTTACTAGAAATAATTGACTATTTATTTTCAAAATTTGATTTGTCGTATATTTTACCAGGTAAATTTACTACTGAAAAGTTAGAAAAAGATTTGGTAAATACAGACTTCTCGGAGGTTGTAATTACAATGTTAGCTTTGATATATTTTAAATGCTGAGAAAAAAATTAGACTCAAACATATATTTAGAAGCGCTGCTGATGGTAATTTTCTTTAGCTGAGATTAAAAACAGGGAGACAGCTGTATCCAGGAAAATGATCTTGATTGGACAATACCCAAAATAATTACACTGAAAAATTTTTGTTTTTACTTGAAACTGAATACCTAAATGAATATGAAATTGACAAATCGGTACAAATTTATATAGCCGGTTATGCTGCCCACAAAATTGTAAAAATATAATAATTGTAACATCTGTGTTTCTTTTCTTGTTGAAAGTAAGGGAAACCTAATTGACGACGAATACTTTGATTGTCTACAACGTGGCGGTTTAAAGGTTCCTACAGAAATTGTTAAAGACGTTCTGTTCCATATGTGCGCGATTTTTGAGAAAATTATTAATGACCCTGATACTGAGAGTGACTTCCTAAAAATGGAAAATCAAAAAGCTATCCTGTGTGATCTAACTAATTTAAGCACTAGACAACATGAAGGCTTTAATGATTTATGCTCGCAATGTATTTGTGGTAACGAGAACAAAAATATGTTCATTATGATGTGCTCTATATTTTCAAACATTCTTTTAAATAATTATGTTAAAAAAAGAAATAACAAAAATGCTACAGAAAAATCGGAAAAGGCTGAGTCAAAAAACAAAAAAAGGAAACTAGACACATTTAATAAATAAATAAACAAAACTAAAACTAAGTACAATTACTAACTAAATGTTAAATTACACTTGTTTCCTTTTACAACAGCATCATGTTCTTATGCCTTGACCTATGCACATAAATTAATTTGTTTTAGAGTTTAAATATTATATAAATATATGTATTTTTCAATTATTATACTGATTTAATTATTTTAATGGAAATATCAATACTATTTACGCGATCTTTGAATTGAGCCTTAAATGAATTTAAAAATATGCGCCTCGATACCCGGATTACGCTCATCGCGCTCGAGGGAAACCGATCTGAATCTCTTGCCGGTTGCGGCGTTGCCAAGTGGTTGTTCACGGCTTGTAGTGAAGTAGGGCTGTGTTATTGATAAATGATTTCGATTATTTTACGAGTTGGGGGAACCTTCAATCAATTAGAAATTAATCGAAAGAGAAAGATTATTCTGTGACTCTTCTTTCTTTCTGGCTGCCTTTACAGGTGTATGCTCGAAGGGGATACCCTTCTCTTTCGCTCCACCTGTCAGATTGGTCAGCGAGGAGTCAGTACCCCGCCTACCAATCAGCACGCTCCTGTCGAGCAATCAGGCGTGCAGAGCAAGAGAGTAAAGTTATACTGCTATTTTTCTTTCTTTCTCGCACGCTTGTTTACACGGCCGACAGGCAAGGCTGCCTCCAGAAGGTTTATGCTCTAAGGGGGGAACAAAATGATAAAAGCTCTGTTTCTTATTCAGAAATAGTACACTATTTTACACTTTTGTACACACCTGGTTCTAGATTACACCTGCAATAAAAACTCTTTATTTGCAAATAGTTTACAATATTTCTGAATAACAAACAGAGCTAAAAAGCCAAATTCAATACTTGGTACTCGAAAGAGTCTATAACCAAGTAATCACTCGAGTTCTTTTTTCGGCCCTAAAGTTGTATACCCTGAGAAGAATTTGCGCGTGCCCAGTACTTATGAGCGCCATGTTAGTTCTGTCATTCGGCCATTTGCAAACACTGAGTTGTGGTGTGTGCGTCAGTGTTTGTAAATTTTAATATTTGTTTGTTTATTTTATAAATAAAGGTGAAATTGGTGTTTTTAGTGTCGTAATAGCGCGTAGAATCTTGAAAAATGTCCACATAACCACAAGTCGTAAACGAGTCTGTTATTACTAGATAGTAAAGTAATATCCCTTGTTGCTGAATTGAAATTTTAATTTTTTTTAAGGATGGGATTCTTTAGCCTCAAATTTTCTAATTTATGAAAGTACCTTTTATTTTTTGAAAAGGGATGACCACGTTTGAATGGGTTGGTTACTGGGAAGGTATAACCGCAGAAAAGCACAGTCGACTTTGGGCTACCGTCGTTCTCCGAAAATCTGATTGGCTGAGCGGACGTGCGAGGAAAGGATGATGCTACGAAGTACGGTTCTCCGTCCATTTATCTTTAGTCGACTATGTTCATCTGCAATTGTTAATAGTTGCTTTTAAACAAGAATTTTTAGATTTTATTAATTAGATTTTTTTACGGGTATTTTTAAACTATTTAGGGGCAGACCCCCCAAGAAACCGCACGGGATACATTTGACAATTTGGGAAAACTAGGGGTCAAACAGAAAATGGAAATCATGAAAAATTTTCCTTTATGTTTTATTTTTCCAAAAACCACAGATTTATTATATTCCTTTTTTTTAATGAATCTGATACTTTAGTTTATTGTAATACTTATGTGATCAAAAATAAAATTTCTGGTTTTTAGAGACTCAAAAAAAAGCTACCGAGAAGAGATGAAAAAAAATTTAATTCAAAAGCCCAATAAGTTTCCTAAATCCATCCCAAACATCATAAAAAGAGATGCAACGGTTCAACTTGGAGAGACTGCCCGGGCCTTTGGGGATGGGGAAGAATTCAGTTGTCAAAGGGGGAAAAAGGACTAAATTGTGTTGTTTAAAGGCTTTTTCATTTTTTAAAAAAAACTTTAATATAAAACCTTTTATTCTGCCATGACTTTTAGGGGTTTGTTTAAAGCCCAAATTTTTTCCCTTTAAATTTTTACCAGTAGCAGCAGGAAACTCAACAAGAGGTTTGAAATCTGCATAATTGGGCGGCCCATCATCCCAAATCCGAGGCCTCTTGGTTTTTGCTACGTAAATGACATAGTCCTGGGAATTTTGAGCTGTTGAAGTCCCAAAGAGGGCCCATACAGATATTGACGTCCACCGGAGACGGCGTTCAAGAAGCATTTTATACAACTGACAGAGTAATGACTGTTTCTTTTCATAAGTATGGAGAATATTTTCCAGGTGAGAGAACTTTATTTGATTTTAATAGGGGTTTGTTACAGTTTTTTTTAAAGTATGCACTGTGGCTTTATCTATTTCTTTTTATTTAAAAACCGGTTTTTGGGGAATGGTGCTGGGGAAAATTTATATAATAAACCCTCTTCTGATGGAAGGATGATGAAGCGTATGAGAGCATTTTCTCGTCCCATCATCAGCAAGGTTATGGAAACGTTCCAGCCTAGTGCTGTGGTAAGATTCAATATGGAACATTAAATATTTTAATTGAGACATTCACCATTCTGTCAAAAATTTTTTGTTGTTTTTTTTTTTATGAATAACACAACAGTATGTCTTTCTATCATAAATTAAAAAGGGAGAAATGATTAAGTAACAGAGAAAAAAAACTTAATCTTTGGGAGTATATAGGATGTTCTAAAAATGTACAGCCTAATTCAAATTCCCCATTAAAAATATTTAAAAAAGTTTTTATAAATATGAAAAAAAATGTAACCAATTCATTCATTGCAATTCTCTGGACTTCATTAAAAAAACTATAAAAAATGCTCAAACACAAATCAAGATAAGATAAATATCAAAAGAAAAAAAGTTATACTTTTAGTCAGTGTTAATAATAATCATGATTGTTTTTTTTTTATCAAAAGTTGATATATATTTTTTTAAATATACCAGTTTTTACAAATACTATTATTTTTAAATATTTCTAACTGCTTTTATTTTGTATTGTTAAGTAAACAAATATTTTTAGGCACAGACACGAAGCAAACCTGAAAAAAGTTTTAATGTATAAATTTCGTCCGGGGGTTTTTGAAGTTTGTGCGTTATCGAAACTTGTAATAACTGGGAAAGCCCAGCTTTTTAAAAGATGGGCACTTATTTTTGTTATCAGTAATATTTTTGTTTTTTGAGGTTAATCTGTTAAAACATTTAGGCTCATGACAAGCCGAGGCAGAAAGGACTTTAGTATTTAGCAGCATTTTATAAAAAAGAAATATATATATATATATATATATATATATATATATATATATATATATATATATATATATATATATATATATATATATATATATATATATATATATATATATATATATATGTATATATATATATATATATATATATAATATATATATATATATATATATATTTTAAAAACCATGCATTTTTCAGATTTTTTTCGCCATGTATTTTTCAAACACCCTGTATTAAAAATTTTCATAAATTTTTCTTTGTCTTTTAGGTTTTACAATGTGGAGCTGATTCATTGACAGGAGATAGACTGGGATGCTTTTAAATTTACCGTTAAAGGACATGGAAAATGTGTTGAGTTTGTCAAAAGTACAATCTTCCATTTATGATGGTAGGTACCACCAAAAAAACAGTTGTGACAATCAGTAGCAGCATGGCGCATATACAAAGTTCTAATGCTGGAATATTATTTCTTTTAGGTTGGTGGCGGATATACAATCCGTGATGTCTCGCAGCCTGGGGCCCCATGAGACTTCAGTTGCTTTGTGTGGAAATTGCCAATGAGCTTCCTTTCAATGACTACTTGGGAAAATTTCACCGGGTTTCAAGGGTTTCACATTAGTCCAGCAACATGGCCAATCAGAACACCACCTGAGTACCTGAGAAGATTAAGACCAGGTAGATATCTTAATAAACAAAGTTTGTTTCTTAGGGGATAACTAGATGATCAAAAAAAAAAAAGAATGTCTTTAAAGCTATAAGACTTGAATCTGTGAATGCGCCAGTAGCCTTGCGAGGAAATTTTCTGCCAAAACATGCTTTTTTTAATGTTGTTTTCTGTAGGATGAGTTTTATATGCAAAAATGTTTAAAATTGACAAAAGTTCATATTTTTTTTTGTGATGGTCTTCTATAAAATGCTATGAATCACAAAAAAGTTGAAGACCTAAAGAATTTTACACCATTAGCTTCCGGGAAAATTTTCTGTGTTGCCAGGGTAGAGCTGTCTTTGTAAAATGGATGTTATATGGTTTTAGATGTAGGTAATTGGCAAAAATATATTTTTTTTTTGTATAACTTGTTTTCTAAAATGTTATGTATCTCTAAAAGTTGAAGACTTAGGAGACTGCTGTTTGCACTATAAGCTTCAAGGAAATTTCCTAAGTGTAGTAAATTCATGTGTAGTGTAAAGGTTTTTTGGGAAAAAATGGATGTTATATGCATAGATGTAGGTAATTGTAAAAAAAGATTTTTTTTTTAACATGTTTTCTAAAATGCTTTTATCTCAAAAGCTTAAGACTTAGGGAGTCTGCAGTTTACGCCATAAGCTTCTCAGAAAAATTTTCTAAATGTAGACATCCCATGTGTAAAGCTGTGTTTTGTAAAATGGATGTTATATACATAGATGTAGGAAATTGGCAAAATTTTCCGTTTTTTTCTAACGCGGTATCTAAATGCTATAATTCAAAAAAGTTTACGACACAGAAGTCTGCAGTTTGTGCCATTAGTTTTGCAAGGAAATTTCCAAAAGTGTAGACATGTCATATGTAGAGATTTTTTTTGTAAATGGATGTTATGCATAGATGTAGGAAGTGGGCAAAAATTTCCTTTTTTTTCTGACGGGTATCTTAAATGCTATACATCTGTAAAATTTTAAGACCCACTAGTCTACAGTATCTTTAGCTCGCAAGGAAATTTCCTAAGTGTAGACATGTCATGTGTAAAGCTGTTTTTTGTAAAATGATGTTAGAATAGAATAGAATAGAAAATTTCTTTATTTCAAATTACAAATTATACACACTGCATAAACAACACAAAATGAAAATGACGTCAGCAAAAGAAATAAGCCTAGTCTAAGTTAGGCACTAAATAATAACAATAATATATACACATCTATACAAAAAATTCAACAATACAATCAGTGTCCATTCTAAATATTTCTATAATTGATTTCAAGTAATCATAATTACCCAACCAAGTAATCATTTATTGAATAAGGCTCCAAGTCTAAAAGAATTTTTTCAACTTCCTTTTAAACAATCTTTCGCGTTAACATTTTTAATTTCATTATCTAACTTGTTATACAATTTAATACCCATATAATATGGGCTTTTTTCAGATATGCTTAAACGGTGGTTTGGGGAATTTATATTGCTTGTTCTAGTGTTATAGTTATGATTATTTTCTTTCACAGAGAATGTCCTTATTTCGGTAAAAACAAAATAACATCAAATATATAAAATGGCGAAAAATGGTTAGTATGCCTTTAATTTAAAAACCCTCTACAGGACTTAAATATGACATTTTACATAATATTTTTTAAAGCACGCTTCTGTATAAAAAAAATTTTTTTGATCCGCGAGTTTGCTGCCCAAAAATAACCCCAAAACCTAGCCGTGGATTCAAAATTCGCAAAGTAAAGTTTTCATTGCAGTTTCATCCAGATATTTTTATACAATGCGGAAGCAGTAACATATTTTTTTAAGTTTATTAATAAGATGTTCTTTTATGGGATGACCAATCCAAAAACGGGTTATCTGAATGCCAAGGAATTTTGTACTTTTTGGATAGAAAATTGATATTCATTAATTTTAATTAACTCTGGCTTTTCTTTTTATTCAACTTTGTTTTAAATAGGACAGTGTTTGTTTTATTTTTATTTAAAAGTAACTTATTGTCTTCAAACCAGTTTTTGCTCTTATAAAATATCTGTTGCATTTCCTTCTATATCGCTAAATTCTTTACCAGCAGCTATAAATTGGATCATCAGCATATGCAGTGATACAAGAATTATCATTTTCTTGATTTCAAGATTTAAATCATTGACAAAAATTATGAAATAATATTGGTCCAAGTATACTCCCCTGTGGAATACCTACTGTGTTTTGTGATATTTCTGATTTATAATATACATTGTTTATTTGAATGCTTACCCGTTTAGTTCTTTACTTAAATATGACTTAAACCAGTCTAACGCATTTCCCCTTACTCCATATAGATTCAGTTTTTTAAAAGTAATTTCTATCTAAACAGTCATATGCCTTGGATAGATCTAAGAATATTCCGATTGCCATGTTACCCTGCTCCAGACATTTCAAAATTGCCTGTGTAAATTGAAAGATAGCCGTCTGAACTGATTTCCTTCACGATAGCCATGCTGGTTGTTTGACAGAAGGTCATTGCTTTTCATGAATTCAATCAGTCGACTGCACATCACTAGCTCAAACAATTTCGGAAACCGGGAGCAAACTTATTGGCCTATAATTATCATACAACTCTGGGTCGCCTTTGTTTTATAAAGTGGCTTAATTAATGCTAATTTTAATTGATCAGGAAAATTCTTCCCGTAGTGAGTTGTTTATGATGTAACATACAACATCGATGATTACTGGAATACTAGTTTCATTATTATCTAGGTATTTCGTCATCCCCACTACTTTGTTTGTTTTTAATTTTCTTACTTGCTATATTTCTTGCGGTGTTACAGGTCTAACATACATATTTTGTATTTTTTTTAATCTTGCATTGGTATTTTTTGTGTTTAATATGTTTCATCAGTTCCGGGACTATCTTTAATAAAAATTATTATAATTATTTGGAAATATCTTCAGGATTTCCAGAAATAATCGTGTTGTCCGTTGGGTAATCGTCCAACAATATCATTATGAATAGACCACATGGTTTTATTTTTATTATCGGGTTGTTTTATTTTAGTTGCATAATTCTTAGATCTACTTTTAATTAATAAATTGTCATACTCTTTTTTTACAGTTTTATACATTTCCCTAAAAATTAATGCTCTTATCTTTAATGTTAATAATATATCTAACTTTATTTTTTACTGCTTTTATTTCTTCCGAGTTTTCATACAAAGACTTTTTCTTATGTTTTTTATTTACTAATTTTTTGAAAGCATTCGTAAAAACATTTATAAAATTATTCATAATAAGGACCATTGTCTGTTTACATCGGATATATCTACTCCTCAAAAACGTCTAGCCAGTCTTGGTGTTTAAGTGAGTTTACAAACATATTTTTATTTATTTCTGAGAAAAACCTCTGTAATATGGTTTAAACGGTTCTGGTTTTTTTGATTTAAAGCTAACTTTTTAGCAGTGTGATCCGATATAACAGTATTCAGTACACGACCACTTATATCACATAATGGAAAATTACAAAAATATTATCTATACAACTTTTTGAAGTCCTTGTAATTCTAGTGTTTTTAAAATTGTATGATGCATATTAAATGAGTTCATGATTGACAAAAAAATCTATTTTACTATTGTTATTTTCTATAAGTTCGATATTAAAGTCACCAGCCATAAATACCTTTTTGTTTTCATTCACCACATTCACAAACACATCATCCAATTTTTTAAGAAATATGTTTACGTCTCCGGTTGGGGTCTATATTGAAATCACAATAATTTGCTCACCTTCAAGATCACACTCCACACAAGCACCCCTCAAACTGTCCTTTGATTGAAAGTGAATTAATTTGTTTTCGATTTCTTACTTTAATGTTTTTCTGTATGTATATTGCTGCACCTCCATACCCTTCTTCTCGGCAAAAATGCGATGCCAATTTAAAATCGTTTAAGCATACATGTTCAGTTGTTCAGAATTTTTCCAATGTTCAGAAATACACAGAATGCTACATTCTGGGTGTTCTGTAGCATGTCATTTAATCTATCGACACAATTACCAATGGACTGGACATTCTGATGAATTATGCTGCACCATTTTTTCTTCAGACTTGGTAATATTTTTTTGCAGTCTCAGATAAGTTCTTTTCGCTTTCTCAGGAGTCCATATTTCTTCTATAAAAAAGATCCACTTTCTTTATTACTGCCATAATTTATTTTTTTGGCGGTGCCTTTCAAGTTTTTTTTAAGTATGCTGGGCATTTTGGATCTCTAGCTGTGTGCTCTATCATTTAGTTGAAGACGTTTACAATTTGGACAATCTAAAGGGCTATTTTCTAGACACTGCCTTCCTTTCATGTTTTCCACCACATTTGTGGCAACACACTTCACCTTTGCAGTATTTGGGGCTACATGGCCAAAAGAGCAACACTTATAACACATAGCCAAATTAGTGTATTCCTGTACATATGCCCTGGTCAAGTCAAAACTAAGATTATCGCTTTTATTAGCCATTTAAATGTTATATGCATAGATGTAGAAAATGGGCGATTTTTTTTTTCTGGCGCAGTATTTAAAATGCTATGTATCTGTAAAAGTTTAAGACATAATAGTCTGCTGTTTGCGCCATTAGCTTCACGAGGAAATTTTCTAAGTGTAGACATATCCTGTGTAAAGCTGTTTTTTATAAAATAGTTAAGCTTAATAATGGCATCAAAAAGTGACGGAGGTTCCACTAGTTCAGAAGAATTTTATTCACCACGAAATCAAAACGCAAGAAAAATCGGTTAAATACAAATTCCAACAGTTACTCAAAAGAACAAATCAACAACATAATTATTGGAGATAACATTCAAACTCAACCAGCAAAACAAATTACTTCAAGCAGGTAGTAGTACACAAAAAACTACACTTAATAAACCCAACATTTCAATCTCTCAAAACATGCAAAACACACTAAGAAAAAAATATAAACATGTTTTTTATCTATCTACACCTGAAAATACAAACAGAATTAAATTGGCTGATTCATGGAATTCCATATTTCCAAATACCAGGGACGTAATTTTAAAAACACAAAGGGGCTTTATATTAAAAAGTGATTCATCCAAAAACACACTTTTGGTGGCTCTTAAAAATCTACAGATTGCAAAGGTTATTGTGGAATACCAAGAATCTAATGATAATGCTAAGCCACAAACATCTAAAAACATACCAGAAACCACATATTCATGGTAATTTTGCATGTTGACAGGGAAATTGAGAGGAAGAACTAGGCTCACACCTTAATACTCAAACATTACACAAATATGTAACATATAATAGCCAAAGCAACAAATAGACCATTGCTCATGTAAGAATAATAACAAACTGCAATAAATCTTTTGAAAACTATTAAACGAAGGAATTTTTTTAAATGCAAACATTATGTAGCAAGCCCTAGTATCGCACCAACCCCATTACCAATACCTTGTGCAAAATGTTCAGAATTTACACATACTTGATTTTTTGTACAAACCACCTAAGTGTTCTAAATGCAAAGGTAACCACACGGACTCTGAATGTCAATCAACACTTCCTCCATCCTGTACAAGATGTGGTGCATTAGATCACGTCGTTTGGTCAACAAAATGCCCTAAGAGACCTAAAGAACCTATTGATGGAATTCCAAATGTTAAAATTAAATCAATAAATAAAAAATCTTCTGAACTAGATAAACAAATTATTAAGAACAACCGTATTCACTCTCCAGTAACAATACATGACATGATTATTAATAGTTACGTGAATAAAATCAATAAACCTGAAAATACAAACAGACAGGAACTCATTCAAAGCCTTAAAAATAGATTTATAGAAAACTACAACATAGATACAGCTGTTGTATTCTCAGGAAACAGAATGTACATTCTAATGTTTGACCTGAACGATCCAAGCAGTGCTACACCAACGGAACCAATAGAAGGGCAACAAGTGTTAACACAAAACAATGGGGCAAATTAAAGTTCTATACAACAATATTAACAGTTATAATTCAAAAAAATATCTTGTAAATCACTATTTGGAAAAAAATGACATCAAGTGTCTTCTATTAGTAGAAACAAAAATTAAGACAGTTACCAACAAAACTTATAGGAATTGGACAAAGATAGAGAAATGTGGTAATATAGTAAATACTAATGTAAGAGGAGGCAGTATGGCACAAGCCCACCCATGTTTAGAACTAGGCAAAGCAAACGCACCACATATCAATGATCCACTAAATGAAGCTTTACACTGCACACTACCATTTCATAATTCGAAACTTCATGTTTTCTTGGTGTACAATCATCCCAATGCAGCTACAATTGAGGAAAATATCTTTGTCAAGGCATCACAATATCAGTATGTCATCATAATTGGGGACTTTAATCCAAACAACAGAAAAAACAAACAAATCGAAAACTTTTTAAATAATACGGATTTCATACAAATTACTACTCCACCTACATTTATAATGAATGTAAATGACGACACCACACCAGACCTCTTTTTTTGTACAAAAATATTAGAAACAATATATCCGATATCAAACTTACGCCTGACCTGGGATCAGATCATATGGCTATCGAATTCAAACTAGATTTGTTATCCGCTCCAACCATCGATGTAGAGACATTAAAGTATAGTTTTCATAAATGTAACATGGAAGAAGTAAACAATAAACTGGTAAACTACTTACAACAAAATAGCCAGGAACAAATTAATGAAACCACAATCTCTAATGTTCATAGCCTGATTTCAACTACTATTACAAACAATACTCCCAAATTTAAGGCAAAGTTCTATTCTCATACACTACCACCATTTATTTTACATCTAATTAAAAGAAAAAGCAACTTTACAGGCAATTTAAAAACACACAAGACCGGCAAATTAAAACCCAATTTAACAATTTAAATAAAGACATTCACAAGTTAATTGAACAATACAGAACCTCGAAATACCTAGAAGCATGTCGTGATATCCAAACAGCACAAGGTAAAAACTACTGGCAACAAGTTCGTAAACTTTCAAAATTTAAAAACAACAAATCAGCAAGTCATTTAATAGATGAGGGAAGAAGCTACAACAAAGACCAAGACAAAGCCAATATTTTTGGTAAATATTTTAGTCATACCTATCAAATTGGAGAGGACCCAATTTTTAATGAAGATCACCGAACAAACATTGACCTTTGGAACTCTAACTATTTCAATGAAAAGCCCAACTTTCAAGATGTCCCTCCTATAGAAGAAGAAGAATACTTTGAGGCTCTGTCAAAAGGTCGCAATACCTCTCCAGGTTCTGATAATATACCAAGAATACTTTTTCGTAAGCTGGATGTAAGAGTGCATTTATATTTGCTGCAGTTATTTAATTTTTGTTTAATAAATTCATATTTTCCTCCAGAATGGAAAGAGGGGACTATAATTACCATTTCAAAACCTAATACAGATCCTACAATAGCCTCTAACTATCGGCCAATCACGCTGCTCTCTGTAATAGGGAAACATTTTGAAGTAATATTGAAAAACAGACTTCATTCTTTACTTGGACACCAAATACCATGTTATCAATTTGGTTTTAAAAATGCAGTATCAACAATTCATCCTTTAGCAGTACTAACATCAAATATTCAAACATCATATAAAGAAAATAAATTCTCAGCTGCATTTTTTCTGGACATACAAAAGGCCTTTGACAGTACTTGGCATAATGGGTTACTGTACAAACTGAACAAACTTAATTGCCCTAAATACCTTATATATCTTTTAAAAAGCTACCTCTCAAACCGTAAACTAAGATCACGTGTAAATCAGTCCTATTCGGAAAGTTTCATACCCGCACAAGGACTTCCCCAGGGTTCTCCTCTATCTCCAATTCTTTACAATATCTTTTGTCATGATTTATACAATCACAATTTTGCTGATCCAAATTACATTGACCCTAATTCGTATATTCTTCAATTTGCTGATGACACCGCTATCATATCCCATGACAAAACACTTTCCAGAACTATAGCAAATATTCAAAATCTGTGTAACGCCACAAGTCACTGGATGCAAAAATGGCGTATTAAACCAAATCCCCAAAAATCAAAATTTATGATATTTCACCACAAAATTTCTAATACTTCACCTACAGTCACTATGTTTAATCATGTCTTACACCCCACTGAGTCATGCAAATATTTGGGAATAATTTTGGACCATAAACTTAACTTGAAATTACATACCCAGGATGTGAAGAAGAAGATACTCACTAGAGCCAAGCATTTCCGATCACTAACATACAAAGACCAGGGAATCAATATCCGGACTGCAACACAAATATATACCATGATCTGTAGACCAATAATAGAATATGGCCACATATTGTTATGTAATGCCCGCAAACCAGCTCTGAACAACATAGAGATTGGAGAAAGAAACAGCCTAAGGACAATAACCAAAATGAGACACCCCACAAATCCTCTTTTTAACCCTTCTAATGCCTTATTATACCAACTAACCCAAATTGAACCCATCTTAGATCGCCTTCAAACCCTCAACATAAAGTTTGCCAATAAACTTCTTAACCTAAATACTTTACATCCACTCATCCACCTTAGAAACCCCAATGTCCGTCCCAAACGCAAATATCCTGTTCACACCGTATATGAAACCCTCATACAATTACGTAATTAACTCTATGTTTGTTTTTTTTTTTTTTTAGTACATGTGTATATATTGTAAATTTGTGTTTATACGTTTTAGATATAAGGTAGTAGTACTATGTAGTTAAGAAAAATAGTTATATCAATATACTGTATACATGGCAGGAAGACCTCGGTCGTTAGCCATTTGGGCCAAGTGCCTAATAAAGTTTATAAATAAAAAATCATTGCCATTCGTCAATAAAAATAAAAGTTTGTCAAATAGGCATACAAATATTAAAATAATAAAAAGGAAATTAAAATTTTTTTTTAAAAAAGAACCATTTAAGACAAAACATAAAAAAAAATATGCATTAATTAAAAATAAACCCAAAATATTTTTCAAAACAATGTAAAGTATATCAATAAAATTACATTTAAAGGGACAGAAAGAAAAAAAGAACAGAGAGACATCACATTGGAAACATTTTAAAAATATTTTTAAAATATTGTCTGTGCTGTAGAAGGCTTTTTTTATTAAAAACGTTTTATTTTTTTTTTTAAAATTTCGGGAGATTCAATTTTTTATCTTGTGGCAACAAGTTATACAACTTTATCGCCATGTCTCAGGCCTGCCTGACATTTTGTTAGCCGACAGTGGGTAGGCACATAATGGTCTTATTCCTTGTGTCATGATTATGTATATCCTCATACGTTGGCAAACCTTCTTCTTTTATGTAAACTAAATTTTCTAGGATATAAGCACAAGGAAAAGTAAGTATTCCTAAGCTGACGAAGGCCCCACTGCAATCCTCCCGGTACCCCAAACCTGCTATTATTCGTATAGCTCTTCGTTGAATCCAAAAACCCTAAGGGAGGACAGTGTCCCCCTGCGATCACTCCATAAGTCATGACACTATGAAAAAGCCTGTGGCTGTTCTCATAGTCTCACCCCAAACACATCCACACAAGTTTCGCATCACAAATACACTACTTCCCACCTCTTGCACACCTCTCCACATGTACATCCCATTTCAATTTAGTGTCCAAGCAGATTCCCAAGAACTTAACAGATGATTTGGGGGGTCATGATCAATTTTCTCAGTGTAAACATTAATTTCTGAGTTTTATCCTGGTTAAGTATGAGTCTTTTGGGAAAAAACCCTTTTTCCCCTGTCGCCCTTGCTTCATTCAGCCCGTCATTCGCCATTTGCTCAGATTCTCCTACCGTGTGGGGTTTGTCATCTGCAAAAGCACACATTGCCCTACATGCTGGTTAAATAAATCATTTATAAAATTTGGAATAAAATAGGGCCCAGGATTGATCCCCGTGGGGCACCTATTTCCCAATTTTTCCGGATCTGATAGCACACCATTCACCCTAACAGCCTGGTAGGCCCCGCAAATAAGATTGAATTAATCTAATACTTTTTCACCAAAATTATAATATTTTGTTTCATCACAAAAGATCATGCGAGACGCATCAAAAACTTTGCTCGGGGCCAAAACAAAGCAAAAAATTTGCTGGTTTTCAAATCCATCCCTTACTCTACCCCGAAAATCTAAAAAAGCATTAAATTTATTTTCCCTTGCCTAAAACCATACTGACAATTTGAGAAGATATTGTTTGTCTCAAAAAAATGAATCATTTGGATAGCTAAAGCTTTCTCAAAAATTTTTGATATAAATTTGGGAGTAAGGAGATGGGCCTAGTTATTAACGAGGTTAATGTCACCCTTTTTAAAAAAGGTGTTACTAAGGCCATTTTCAAAGCATCAGGAAAAGTGTTTTCTCGGATGCAGATATTAATAACTTGGTAAGAGGGCTTATGATTAGATTTTTATGGATTTTATAATGGTGACATTCAGACCGTAGATTCTGCACTTCTTTTTTTTTTTAGTTGGTCAATAATATCTCGTATGTTGTTATAGCTTACTTCTGTAAAATGAAATTGTTCACAAGAAGCATCGTTTTTTTTTTCAGGGTTTAAGCAGAAGGCTGTGCCACTGTCGGGGAAAGGGCTTTTAATAGATTAGGGCTATGCTTGTAAAAAAATCATTAAATCTTTGAGCTGGTATTTCACAAGTGTTTTTATGTTTATTTTTATTACCACGTTTGATGTTTATAATCCTCCCATGCTTTTTTCAGGGTTTGTGGAGCTCCTTTTTGCCTCATCATTTGAATCTCTTTTGGCTTTTAAATAGCAGCCCTATACCTATTTTTAAAATTCTTAAACCCAAACATATCATTCTATTATACTTTTTACATACTTCATTAAAAATTCAATGTCTCTCTTGTTTAGATCCTTACCGTACCAACTCA
>JAHBCN010014701.1:0-22181 GCA_019359885.1 Listronotus oregonensis
TTTTGCGACTGCCCCAAAAAACCATTGCCAGTTTAATGCAATTGAAATGGTATGGTCGGAATGTAAACGAAAATACGAAAAATATTTCCAATCTTGGGGTCACCTTCAAAGTTCTGGCTACATGGGAAAGGGTTATAAACGAAATTTCTATAGATCAATGGCAAAAATATGAATTCATAAAAAAAAGGTAATTAAAGGGGGCCGGAGGCAATACGAGTGTGTGATGCCTCTGATATTCCGCCATTGTAATTGCGACTAACGCAGACGACGACGACGAAGACAATTTTGGGGCTTTATTTGGGGACCTAAAAATACTGACGAGACTGATTGATTTTTTGGGGCTTGCAAATTTTTTTCCCCAGTCGTCATTTATCGGGAGACGAGAGCCCTCACGTCTCCTGCATCTCGAGGGGAGTCGCGTCAGGCAGGTAGGGGAAAAAAGAGCCCCGGGGAAAAAACGAGAGACGTAAGCTCCCCGTGTGAAAAACCCCCTTAGCGTTATTTGTTCCTTAAATCTCCAATGTAGCCAATCAGATTGCTTGTTTGGCCTTTGGGGAAATACCTTGTCCAAATTTTCCCTTTTTAAAATTGTTTAAACCCCCCCCAAATCATCATTTGTTAATTTCTGAACGTAAAAAAAAAATATAACAGACTATGAATTTCGAACGAAAAGTAAATTTTCTAACCTAATATTTTTTTGGAAAAATTTTCAATTTTAAATTTTTTAGATATATTTTTTTTCTCACCTGGATAACGTAACAAAAAAACCCAGTAAATTTCCCCGACTAGGGGAAATAATAGTTTTTTTCCAGAGGGGGAAAAAAAAAAATAAATCGTATTAATATTTTTTTAATGGTACTAGTGTTTATTATAATATAAATCACGGGGAAAAAGGGGGCCCCTCGAGGACGAAACCCCAGAGGACTAATTTTCTCCTGACTTATATAAAATTAACACAGTTCCATAAATTTTTTTTATTTAAATCTGTCATATTATTATAAAAAAAAGTTAAAGTAAGATACATAGAAAAGATCCTTGAAATAAAAAAAATTCCCTGTAGTATATTTCTAGATTGTCGGATTATGTGACATAGTAAAAAAAATGTGGATTTTTCTTGCAACAATGCAATTTTTCGAAGATGGTTGCGGTTTTGTAACTAAGGTGATTGTTTATTTTAAAAAGAATTAATGTTCATAGCTCACTAGTAAGATAAAATCTATATCTCACTACCTTATCTCACTAGTGATTTATGGGTCACTTTATTCGTTTAACTTTGGATCTATATTAGACGTATAATATGACAGTTTTGGATAAAATATATTATTGAATTAGGACGTGTTTCCATGGAAATTCGTAATGTTTTTTAAAAATCAGTTGAAAACCTGTTTTCTGGGAAACATTTTAGCCCTTTTTTTAAAACCCCGCAATTTTTTTTTTAAGAATTAAACTCTTTTTTTATTATTCCGAAAATTGTACATTTTTTTCAAACAAATCTGGTTTTTTAAAAGTAGCTTGTACTTTAAAGTAAACCCAAATAATTTTTTTTAAAAAAATTTTGAGAAACCCCCAACCCCCAAAAAGGGGTGAAGAAAAAATTCAAAAAATTTCCTTGGTTTTTAAAAAACCCAACTAACCAAAACAAAAACCAAATTTTGTTCCCCAAAAAACCCCCAAACCAAACGCATATTGTCCCCAAAAAATTAAAACAAAAGGGGTTAAATTTTAATTTAAAAAAGAAAAAAATTTTTAAAATTTTAAAAAGGTACAGTCAAATTTTCCCCAAAATTTTAAAAAAACATAAAAAAGGCTGAAAATTCAACCCTTTTTTTAATATTTTGGGGTAGGGGGTTTCCCCAAAAAAACCTGCGTGTCGTTAAATGTTTCGAAATGGGGTATCGTTGATAAAACTAAGAAAAAAGGGGTTAAAACTCAGCACCCACTTTATAATAAATTATAAAATTGATTGTTTTTTAACAAGTTTTGTAAAAAATTGTTATTCGTTTATTCATTTTGTTCCGTTATATAAAAATCGTTTTTTTTTTTAAATTTTTAAAAATAAAAAAAATTTCCCAAAAGGGGGTTTCAATTTACTTCACTATTGGGATCTTGAAAACGTTAAGAGATACAAAAAAATTTTAAAATTTAAAAGGGAAAATTGCGTAGGGGCCCAAAATACACCATTGAAAAATTAAATTCTCTTTGTACTTTTGAAAATATGGCAAAAAATAAAATTTTTTTTTTTGTTTTTATTTCCTTACTAGTTTATTTAAAAGTAAGAAAAATTTTAAAAAAAAATTCTTATTGGAACTTTTGCGCATGTCTGAAAGTCAAAATTTTTACTGTTTTTAAATCAAGTAATATACATCATTGTAATTGGGATTAAAAAAAAATTTTTAAAAAAAAAACAAACAATCGAGGCCCCATTTAAAAAATAAAGTTGATGAGGTTTGCAAAACGAAACTCGTAAGAAATTTTTATTTACCAATGAGGTGTAAAAATTCCAAAAAACGTATTTTGATTTTTCCTTTTAAAATAAACTCCTAAAATAATAAAACGAAAACGCAAATTTCAGGTTTTCCCATATTTCCAAAAGTACAAAAAAAAACTTTAATTTTTTTTAAGATAGATTTTCCCATACCAATTTCCCCAAATTAAATTCCTTGTATCTCTTCTGTTTCAAATCCCCCCGCAGAGTCAATTTAAAAAAACCCCGTAAAAATAGCCCTGTTACCCAAGCACGTAAATTAAAACCTATTTTATTTTTTTGCCCATCTACAGATTGGAAATTTCGCCAAATCTATTGGTTTGCCGCCAAACAGGTAAATTCACTAATTCATTACCCTATAAAGCGTTTAACTGCTACAAGGTAACCCTTTTTAAAAAAGTCTAAAAAAACAGACACCCCCGACTTTGTTCAAGTGCAAATCAAAAAGTAAAAAAGTTTATTTATTAATATTTAAACTAACAAAAAAACAAAAAAAAAATCCCAAAATGGTAGAAAAAAAGCCATTAAATATCCTAAGTAAAAAATCCGTTTACATAAACCTTTCTTTGGCGAGTTTTTTGAGAATGTTTAAAAACCATTCTTTATGTTGAGACGATTAACAAAAAATTCCTGAATTTAGGATTCATCTAAAACAAAGAAATTTTTTCACTAAATTTTTTGGGTTTAAAAAGGATAAAAAACGAGAGGATTTGTGTTTATAGATTTTGTATTTGGAACAAATCAGTAATTATAATTTAAACCTGAATAAAATTTTCGAACGAAATGACGGAATTAAAATCTCAAAACCTAATTTTTCCCAGTGTGATGTTTTTTGGGGGTACCTGGATCACCTGGAAATATATTCTTTGACAATTGTTATCTGTCAACTCATTTCAAAATTGTTTTTTTTTTCCTTTTTTAATTTTGGAAAAAAATGAATGAACGGGGAAAGGCGAGACTAATTACTCTATTCGAAGAAGGTGTTTTTTGGGGAAGTTTAGCTCAGCAATTGGGGAAAAACCAAGAAGCACTATTAAAGGGGCCTCAGAACAAAAGGGGGAAAATACAGGATCATTGGAGAGAAGGGGGGGAAGTGGTAAAAAAAAAATTTCAAACAAAAATCAAGATAATGATCTGATATTTTTTTTGCAAAACAATCCATTTCAGACACCCTGTAAAACCCCAAACCAAAAACAATTTTCCTTTTGGGACAGTAAAAGCGGCAAGAAATCGTATTGGAAAAAAATTCCGGAATTGAGAAGCAGTGTAGCTGAAAAAAAGCCATTTTTGACCGATATAAAAAAAAGAGCAAAAAGGGGTTTGCACTAAAATATTTCCCCGGGGGTAGGGTTTTTTTGGAAAGGGTAATATTAACCGAAAATTTTTCAATCTTATTATAGCGGGCAGTTAAAAGAGTGTATAGGCCGCAAAATACACGGTACGAAGAAAGATATACCCAACATGTTAAAAAAGGGGTGGAAGTTTTTTTTGTTAATGTAGGGGGTATATGTCTTTCAGAGGGGCTAGGCATATGCCACCGTATTCAAAAAATTTTAAAGGGGCAAGCTTATATACACATACTCCAAAATGTTATGTTCCCAAAAATTTTAAAAATATATTTGAACAAGAAAATTTTATATCCCAAACTGACAACTCCCCCCTCCATCAGCGGGGGAGTTTCGGACTGGCTACTGAAAAAAAACATTTCTTTTGTTACCTTGGCCCTCAAAAATATGATGATATCAATCTAATCGAAAACGTTTGGGGATTAGTTTTGGGTTAGATTAGATTATTTAAACGGAGATGGCAAAAAAAGACCTCCACCACTGCAACCTTACCAGATTTATTGTGGTTTCTCCTTTTTGTTCTTTAGAATACCTTGTCCAAGCCCGTCTTCTTAACTAGACCCCCGAGTCTCGACACTGGCCACTCCATATAATTTTTTGGTTTTTTTGGTTCTCCATCCCAAGCCTAGTTAACCTAAGCCTGCATAGTGCTTCGCAATGGCACCACACATGAAAAGGGTGTTTCTTCAGCCTCCTGGCAGAACCTACACAGGCTATCCTCCACCAGGTTCATTCTTTCTAGGTGCTTGTTGAGTTTACAATGACCTGTTAGTTGACCTCCCCGTTTTCCTTACGACCTTACGGCTCTGGCTCAGTAGGCCGGGGTGTAAACTTTTGGCCCCAGCAGGTTTTTAATGAACTGCTTTGCCTGTCGTTGTCCCGGTGTTTGTACCCACCAGCTTTGAAACTCCCCCGTCTACCCAACTCTTAATAGATGCTTTGAAGAGACCTGCGGAATACCGCAGAATGGCTCCGGGGCCCCTTTTGGCTAGGTCGTCGGCCTCTTCGTTACCTGGATGACCCTCGGGTTTTTGGGCCCAGGCTACCGTAAGTTTTTTTCCAAAAACCGATTTTTCCGGGGGCCCGTATACAGTCCCCGACTATTTGGGGAAGTAACTTTAGGGGGAAATGATGGCCTTCAAGGCCGCTTGGCTATCTGAGTAAATGACGATATTTTTTCCTTTACTCCCTTTTTCTTTAATCCTAAAAGGGGCAATGCACTATTGCTGCGATTTCCCTTTAAAAAAACCACGTTTGGGGATATATCAAAAAAAAAAACCAAGAACGATGATTTCCATTCGAAAAACAGTGATGATTTGTGGAATAAAATTGAAGAAACCTGGAATAATTACAAAAATTCACCATCACAAAAAACTGATTGCATCAATGCCCCCGTTTAACCTTATTAGTGGAAAAAAAAAGGGGCCTCTTTGAAATATTAAGCCAGTGTTTTTTTTTTTAAAATTTCAAAAAAAAAAACTATATATTTATTTTGGAGTCGTGTATTTTATTGAATATTAATTAAAAAGGGAGAAAAAAAGGAAAAAAAGGTTTTTCCCAAAAAATTCAAAATTGACATAAAAAAATTAACCTAAGTGTAAGAAATTTTATTTCCGTCACTGTACTTTCAGCGGTATTGAAAGTTTAGTTGTGTAAACAAAAGACGCGTGTCAGCTACCGAAAATTTTATGACTGGTTTTTTTTTTGGGTTTAAAAAATAAATAAAAAAACTACACCCTAAGGACTTTTTTTTCAACAAATCAAATAAATACAAATAAAGAAACTTTTTGAGCTTTTACTTCTTATTCAACAAATACATGTAAAAAGGGGAAAAAAACTTTTCCATTAATATCGAAGGCAGGTTCTATAAAGGTTTTTTTATACAAATAGGATATAGTAACTTGAAAATTTTATTTTTACATGAAAACTTATTCAGCAAGTAATATTCTAGCATAAAATTCGAAAGGGTATTCAATGTCAATAAGCTTATAAGGCAACATTTTTAATATTTAGTTTCTAAAAAAGTCTTAGTAAATTTTTAGACAGAAAAGTAAAAAGGGAAAACATTTTCCCCGGAATTTTTGATGTATGTCTAAACAGCCCATAAATGAGTGATTCTAATTTTATATCGAAGGTTTAGGACACATATATGTAAATATATTTTTTTTTATGAAATATCAAAATTTTTTTTTTTAGCCCAAAAAATATAATTGGTTGCCAAAGAAGGGGTTTAAAGCTGATCCCCTTTTTTTTAGTGGATCATTTTAAATAATATATATATATATATATATATATATATATATATATATATATATATATATATATATATATATATATATATATATATATATATATATATATATATATATATATATATATAATATTAAAAAAGGGTTTTAAAAAAAAAACTTTTTATTTTTGATTTTATCAAAAACCCCCCCAAAAAAAATTTTCCCCTACCCAAAGGGGGATGGAAAATTTAACTTTTTTTATACCTTTAAAAATTAAAAAAACTCAAAATGGTAAATAAAGGGCATTTATTTGAGAAGATATGGAAATAAGTTACTAGGAAAAGTTGTTCAAATTTAAAAAAGATAGTTTTAATACCAATTTTTAAAAAAAAGGGGCTTATTTTTTTTTTTGTGATTAAATTTATTTTAATATCGTTTAAAATTTTTTTAATATCAATTTATTATTAAATTTTTTGGTTAAGTAAGGATTTAAAGCTGACGATACTGTGGCAAAAAAAATTATAAAAGCAAAAAATAAAAAAGGCTTGAAAATTAATAACGCCTACTAAAAAAAAAATTTGGAATTAGTTAATTGATAAAAAATTTTTTAATCACAAAAAAAAAAAAGGGGGCCTTTTTTTTCGAAAATTGGTGTTGAGACTCCTTTTTTACGTTTGAACAAATTTTTCTAGTAACTTATTTCCATTTTTTTGCAAATAAATGCACTTTACTCTTGTACCTTTTAAAATTTTTAATTTTTTTCTGAACACCAGTATAAAATATGTTAAATGTTTCTACCCCAAATTTTTATTTAAAACCAGCAAATATTTTTATTACAAAAAATTTTTTTCGATAAAATTAAAAATAAAGAAGTTTTTCCTATTAAACCCCCTTTCCCCTACAAACCAGTACGTCCAGGAAAAAAGGTTTGGGGAATAAAAAAAAACTTTTTAAAATTTTTATTTTATCAAAAAATACTCTTAAAAATTTTGCTCTTCTTAGAAAAAGATTGGGATAAAAAAATTTAACAAATTTTAACCGGTTTTTTAAAAATTAAAAAAATTTTTAAATGGTTTTTCAAGAGTCAAGTGCATTTATTTGAGAAGATATGGAAATAAGTTACAAAAAAAAGTTTTTAAAAAAAGTAAAAGATAGATCCTAATATTTTTTTTCAAAAATAGGGGCCTACTTTTATTAATTTGTGAAAAAAATTTAAAATTTTTATCTAATTCCAAATTAACAACTCTTTATTGTACTAGTAGGCATTGATAAAAGACAATCTGTATTGACATTTTTCCCTTTTTATAATTTATTTTCCGCAAAAATCAGCTTACTTTACAACAAAAAAAATTTAAAAATTAGTATTAAAAATTTTAATTGGTTTTAAAATTAATTTAACACAAATAAATAAAAGTAGGGTTTTTTTAAAGGTATTAGAGACTACCCCTTAATTTTAACAACTTTTTTCCAGTAATTTTTCCAACCCCAAAAAAAAAAGCACCCCTTTACCCGCCATTTTAAAATTTTTTTTTGTTTTCTGAACACCGCTTAAAAAAAATCAAAAATGTTTCTTTCCAATCTTACTCTAAAATGAAAATTTTTTTTAAAAGTGCTTTTTTCGATAAAAAAAAAAAAAAAAAAAGTTTTTTCTCTTCCACCTTTTTTCCGTGGACATAATTTAAATATATATATATATATATATATATATATATATATATATATATATATATATATATATATATATATATATATATATATATATATATATATATATATATATATATATATATATATATATATATATATATATATATATATATATATATATATATATATATATATATATATATATATATATACTTTTTTAAAAAGAATTTTATCAACCAAATGTACAATTTTCCATATATTAAATATCATTTTAGCGGTCACATAAGATCTAAGATCTGTTCTCTAAATTCAATATGGCGGCAATTATTCGTTTATTATCATCACACATTTTTTTTTTTATTTTAAAAATTTCGGTTATTTTTTAAAATTTTTGGGGAAAAACCCCATAAGAGTATTTTATTCTCCATCAATTCTTTTTAATTGATTACTTTTACAAAAATAATAAATATTATTAACCCCAAAAACCCCCTTTTTTTTCCCCAACCAATTTCAATTATCTAAGTACGTATTTTGTTTAGTAAAAAAAAATTTAAAAAAAAAAAATAATTGCTCAATATTTGTATAATAATTAAACAAGAAAAAAAAAATTACATACTGCCAGCTTTTTTTTCTTCTTTTAAAATTTAAAAAAAAAAAAGTGTGGAGTTTAAAAAAAGTGAGATATCTAACATGAATGCTATTTTAAAACGAAAAAAAACAAATGCTTTACAAATGTTTTTGCCAGATGATCCCCAAAGAAGGCAACAAATCATTAATACTTTTAAAAGACTAGATGAAAACATAGTTAAGCTAAAAATTTTTTTTATTAGTTGATAAATAAAAAAAAATTTTAACCTCCTTATGATATTCTAATAAAAGAGATTTAAAACCAAAATTTTCAAAAACCTACATACTCCCTAATCCCATGTAAATTTTGGGGGTAATTTGGCTCCCTGTACATTTTACAGAAAAAATTAGCATAACTTTTTTAAGAGACCAATCTGACAAGCCTTTGTGCCAAGTTTCAAAAAATTTTTAAAAAGCCAATCTTGAATTATTCAATTAAAATTTAATTGCAAAATTACTTTTTTGGTTTAGGTAAAACCAAATAGGTACCAGTAAAAAAAATTGCCCCTGACATGAGGAAAAATGTCAATAAATCAGTGACAGTTGGTATTTAAAAAAAATATGAATTTTTTAATCGACGAAAAAAAAATCCATAATTAAGGGCATTATGGGGGAAAAATTTTTTAGAGAGTATCTGAAATATTTCAGTTTTTTTCCCCCACCAAGCCCATTCCCCCTTTTTTAACCCATTAAACGTATTGTCAGTAAGGAGTCCAAAGGTACCGTAATAAATAATTTTTAATGTTCAACTCAGGATTAAAAAATAGCCCCGACGAAATAGAGAACAGAGATCTTAATATTCTACTATTTGGGGAAAACAAAATGGTTAGTACGAGGGTTCTTGGGCAAGAGGTATATAAACATCATACAACGGTATTGTGCACTTTGAAAAAACACAAATATTATTCGTATAAATTCGAAAAACATCAAGAGCTGCAGGCAAGCAAATTGTTGAATGGTGGCTGGTGTCTGTTTGGTTTAACCTGAACCGAAAATTTGGTAATTTTGCAATTACATTTAATTAAATAATTCAAGATTTGCTTATAAAAATATTTTGAAACTTGGCACAAGGGTTTGTTAGAATGGTCTCTTTAAAAAGTTATCTTACATTTTTTCTGTAAAATATACAGGGGAGCCAATAATTAACCTTCTTAAAATTTATATACGGTATACAAACAGATACTTAAATTTTACCTTTAATTACTTAATAATAAAAAGAAGAAAAAAGAATTAAATTAATTTGTTTTAATCAAAATATAAAAAATTTAAGAAGAATTTTAAAAGGATTTTAAACTTTAGGCTTTTAAATAAATTTCCTCTTGGTTTTATAAAAAACTATTTTCTCAAATTTAAACAACGAAGTTTAAGGTAAAATTAAAATATACCTCTTTCAAATTTATTTTTACCATATATTCTTGGCCTATTAAATAAAATTCATCAAATAAGTAATTAGTTTAATATTCGTAAGTTGTGTTCGTACTATCTTTAAAACACAAAACACTATTTAAAAACAAAACCCCAAATTATAAACGGGAACACAAAAAATGTTATTTATAATCCCTTGTAAATGTAATAAAGTTTATATAGGTAAAACTTTTGGCCATTACCCAAAACCATAAAAAAACATCGAATACATTAAAAACAAAGAATTTCACAAATCAAAAATCTGTCAACACGTATTTGATAACAACCACATAATCAACTGCAAGGCTTCCGTCAATTATAACTATTTTAATTTATTTAAGAATATTCTTAAAGTCACTTAACGTTTTTTTTTGTCTTTGAGTCTGGAGTCAAATGTTAACACGGAATTGAAAACAAACTCGAGGCACAGATCAGCAAAATAACGACTTTTTTTATAAATTAAAGGGTACGACGCAAAATTATTTCTACATCCATCTTATAATAACAGCTAAAGAATAAAAGAGTTTCTAGTTAAAAAAAAAATCATCTTTAAAGTAGAAAATGCAGATTTACCTTAGAATGTTCGTATAGCCTTAATTGTTTCCCATATTTCATACTGTGCCCCATGTACTAAAGCTGTTGATTTAGTTCTTTATAAAATGAGACTGGTAATCTTTCGGTTTTTTATTTAACAAGATTTACTTCTGCTTTTTATAAAAATTTTACAAAATATCAACTCATTGTTTAATTAAATCTTTAAAAGCAACTTGATTATTAAACCGCAAAAAATGAAGTCGCCTATCACGGTAAAGCCAGACAAAAACGGCACATCCATTATTGAAATATACCTTGTATTTGCAAGGAATCATGGATAAGTTTAGCAATACTCGACAACGTTGAATAAGCTTTTGCCGTTATTTTAGTTTTTTTTAAAGAGATTTTCTATTTAAACCAGATTCCAGGAAAATTTTAATTTTTAATTTAAATAAAAAATTTAAATTTAAAGTAACAGACATTTTTAAACTTTAACCGCAGAACTTGCATTATACAGTAAAAAGTGTCATAACGGGCCACCATAAAATTAAGAATAATTGGCCTTTATAGAAGAGTGTCCATATTGAGGTAACAGTTGTTTAACCATTGAGGCTAAAATTTTTCAGTTAAAATTGTTGCTGCCTCAAGTGTTTTTGTTAATTAAGGTCCTTTAAAAATTTTTTTTTTGCAGAATAATTGTGGAGACTTGATTTACTGGCAACCTTCCGACTTCGGAATTTCCTTTGTCTAAATTAACCCTTCTTTAAACATTCGTTTCAGTTGCCATTCCTAAGATATTATTTATTTGGGAAATTTTTCCCCCCCCAAATTTTTTTTGGCTTTTTTTCAACCCCAAATTTTTTTTATTTCCCCCCGGTAACATAATTTTTTTTTTTATGACAACCTTTTTTTTTTAGGAAAGATTAAATACTTTTGATTTCGAACACGATACCTTTATTATTATCGCAATTTAAGAAAACTAAAAATGAAAAGTAAAAAAAACCCCCCATAGTCACTAATGCTTTTTAAAAACCGGCCTAAATATTATGTTGGGTTTTCATCTTTAAAATTTGCAGAATACAATTATAAAATAATAAAATAAAATTAGCCCAAAGAAATTTCGGCCAATATAAAGAGGTTAATTTACCTGAATAGCCCGAGAGCTGGCAGCAATTTTTGGGAAGGTATTTGAACCAAGCTGAAAACCTGTTATATACTTTTCCTATTAAACCCCAACACGGAACTGCAGACCTGGCTGGTAAGTAGCGGGGCTTAATCAACCCTTAAATTTTTAAAAATATTTTTTTTCCAAAATATATGTTTGAATGTTTAAAGAATTTAAAAAAAAACTAAGCCAGACGATTTTGTTGGGGTTTTAATCTTGCCAGGCGCGTGCAAAAATGTTTTGCAAAAAATATGAAAAAAATTTTTGAGGCAACTTGAAATTTTAATAGGGTATTATTTATAACTAAAAATAAGATTCTCAAAAAGACAGATCATTTTGGGGACTTTCCATATGCCAGGTGATCTAAAAAATTTTATAGGTGCGACTGAGTACCCTTTAAAAGACAAGCTGCTGTAGTGTAAGAGAGAACGTTTATCGGCAGCTATTGACTTTGGCAAGGTCACGTCGCTTACAATAGCCATGAGGTTTCTCGTCGGAATTTCGAAGTAAAAAAATGAAAAATATTGTGAATTTCTGCTAAAAATATTTAAGTAAAAAGGATTTTGTTGATTTGTGTGTGCTAAATGGACATATTTTTTGTGTTTTTTTTTATCATAAAAAATTTGTTATTTAGTCAATTTTAATACAAATTAAAATGTAATGAATTACTTAAATATTTGATATTAGAGCAAAAATATATATTTTTTTTTAACAAATCTTAAAATACATTTTTTTTTCTAGAAAATTAATTTTAAAACAAATTTTGTTTCAAATTTGTTTTTTTCGAATTCAAATTTTTGCAGCTACATCCAAAATTTAAAAAAAATACTTTTTATTGTGACAGTACTCAAACTTAAAATTTATACCGAAATTAAATTTTTTTTGTGTTAAAATGAATTAAGACTAACGTATTAAAGAAAATTAAATTTATTGAAATAAAATAATTATACAACTGAATAATTATCTTGAGTACAAAATATAATTTTTTATTATTTATTATATTTTAATCTATAATGTTTATGGATCTCTAGTATTTCATGGCTTTTTTTGAGAGTTTTCTCTACATAAGCAATGACTTTATCATCGTCTTTTTTGCAAATACACAATCTAATTTTTCACCAGACATTTTAAAATTATTTCACTTATAAAACATTTAACACCAATATTTATACGACTCAGAATAACGCTTCCGAAATTCCGACTGGAAACCCCATAGCTATTGTGCGACTGACCCCGCCAGAACCAAAAGTAACGGAAAGTAAGAACGCAGACAGCTGCCGATAAACGTTCTCTCTTACACTACAGCAGCTTGTGTATAGCGCTACTCAGTCGCATCTATACATCATTTGTTAGATCACCTGGCATATGGAAAGTCCCACCAAAATGGTCTGTCTTATTAAAATCTTATTTTTTAGTTATAAATAATAGCCTATTAAAATTTCAAGTTCCTCAAATACTTTTTTAAATTTTAGCAAAACATTTTTCACGGCCGGCAAGGTTAAACCCCGACAAAATCGCCTCCTATTTTTTTAATTTTTAAACATTCAACTACAACAAATAAAAATTTCATATTCCCAAATACATTTTTGAAAAAAAAAATATTTTTTAAAATTTAGGGGTTGATTTAGTCCCGCTACTCACCAGCCAGGCCTGCAGTTCCGTGTTGGGGTTTAATAGGAGAAGTATATGACAAGTTTTCAGCTTTCCTCAAATACCTACAAAAAAATTGGTGCCAGCTCTCAGGCTAGAAGTAGGTTATAAAAATTGAGATTTGTTTGGCCTGGCTGTTTTATCTAAGGGTATTTATATTGGGAATTTCCAATAAAGTAGATTTTTATTAACTTGAAAGTGGCTGATAACACAGGTGGCAGATATAAAAGGGTGTCCGTTAACACAAGTTTTACTGTAAAATATATTATACAGCGTTTTTGAAAAATGCAGCATTTGATGGCATTTTTTAAAATATTAAATTAATTAAATTTCGGTTTGACATTAATTTATATTTTAAATTTAATAAAAAAAGATGCAGGCAAAAAAATATGTATATTTAATACGTAAGTAATATAAGTCTCTTTATAAATTAAGACTTTTTTTACTTTATAAATCCAGTTAAAAGCCAGTATAAATGTTTTAAACAAGTACAGATGCACTATAGAAAAGAGCTTCAATCGACATTGGCCGCTCAGATTTAAAAAAATATATTAAACTACTCAAAACGAAAAAGGAGCCACTACTTCATAAGCTTATATTCCAGATAGTTTGTAATTGAACGAAAATATTACTTTACGATCACAATGTATAATTTTTGCCATCGTACAGCTTAAACAACATTTTTTGTGTTGTTATCCTCAGAAAAAAATGTAAACATTTTAATGTTAAGAATTCCTTATCAGGGCATATTAAATTTGCGTCTATTTTTATCAGTTTTAGTTTAAATTTTACAGTGAAAACATGAATATTGATGTACTAGGTAGAATAATACGCCGTAGAGTGTACCTAAATGAAATTGAAATCCTAGAGCCGTAACGTTAATTCAGGAAGGTTATTCCAAAAAAGAGTCCAGAAATTCTGAATGTGAGTCGGCCGCTAAACAGAGCATGGACTCGGTATTTAATTTATGGCATTATCAGGCCCTATCCTCAACGTCAAAGGGCCACATCAGCTCGAGAAGACCGTTTATTAGGTCTGTGGGCGATTAAGGAATGAACCAATACTGCACGCGCGCTTTAAAATCAGTTAGCAGCCACAACGGGGACCAGAATTTCTGATCAAACAGTACGTAATAGACTTCATCAATGTTGCGTGCTAGGAAGCCGGTTAGAGTGCCTTCTTTAACAGCAGAGCATCGAAGAGCTCGAAGAATTTTTGCCGAAGCACATCGTCATTGTACAATACCACAATGGAGTAATGTTTTGTTTACGGATGAGTCCAGATTCTGTTTACATCACAAGGATGGACGAGTTCGGGTATGGCGATGACCAGGTGAGCTGTATTTGGATTCAGCTGTGCAAGAAACTGTTCGGTTTGGCGTAGGGGCTATTATGGTATGGGCTGGTATATGTTTAAATGGGCGCACCGACTTAGTAGTTATTGCAAACGGTTCCTTTACGGCATTACGTTACTTAGAAGAAATTTTAACACCACATGTGATTCCTTTTGCGAGTAACATGGGAGCAGATTTCATTTTACAACATGATAATGCTAGGCCATACGTGGCTAGGATAACAACAACTTTTTTAAAAAGTTTGGAATGGGCAAAGTCCAGATCTCAATCCCAGCGAACATCTGTGGGATAAATTGGGACGAAGGTTATTGAAGAAGCAGCCTATACAAAACCATCCACCAACTTGAAGAAATTTTATTCAAGAATGGGAACAACGACCCGGAGTTGTTTAGAAACTTCCTTGATAGTATGCCAGGTCATTTGCTAAAGTTATCAGAGCCAGAGGAGGCATACCACTACTAAGAATAGTTTTAACATATTGCCTTTTTAAATTTTAAAAAAATAAAATAAAATTTTTTTGACTTATTGCAATTTAATTTTTTTTCCAAATAACACATCCGACAGGTTTAAGACTTTACAATTTTAACGTAGTTTTTCCCAAAAAAAAGGGAGAAAACGAAATTTTTAAAAAAAACCCTTTTTACTAAAAAAGTTTTAAAATTTTTTTTTGGGTCTTTTTCGTTTTGGGATTTTATAATTATAATTTTCGGTAAGTAATACGTTGACCATGTTCTAAAATTGAGTTGGAATATAAAGACAACCGTAATGCAATTTAAAAGAAAATTTTAAAACCCTCATAAGCCACCGGAAAAATTGTTTGTTTCAGGATATTTCGTTATTTATAAATGCCCCGAAATTTTTGTTATCAAAATTGAATTTTTTATTTTGGGGTTAAGCTAGAAGAGTGTTTTAACACAATTATCGTCTGGGATACTACAATTTTGATCCAGAACTTCGTTAATAAGTAAATTATTTTATTAAAATAAAATACAGGAACTCGGAAATACGTAAAAATTTTTATAGAGAATAATGATGTAAAAAATAGGCTTTTTAAACGCAAAATTATAAATAATTTTTTCTGTTTTTTGTTTTATATAAATCATATTAAGTATTCTTTTAGATTTTACCATAAAAAAAGAATAATTATTTTGAAATTTTTGTTAATACAGGAAAAGTCATGAATATGGTCCTATTCAGCCCTCGTTGGATGACCGTGTATGTACAGTATTTCAAGAAGTATTTTATTTAGGTTGGTTTTAGTGAAACTGTATCGCTGATCCACAAAATTTCTTTAAATAAATTTAAATGCATTTTAAACTTAGACTAATTTAAAGCAAATATATATGGTCCGAGAGCTAGCAACGTCGGGAAAACAAGAATTTCAGGTCGGCTGATTTTTTGATATCTTGTCTTCTTACCTTTTTCGGGTAGACCCTGGGAAATCTGGCTGGCGGTAGCGATTGCGTTTATTAGTGCGCATCCTACCTGTATAGGTAATAATCCAAGATTTTGAAAAATTTTAAGAAGCTTAATTTTTAATTCCTTGTCCTTAGATAGGTTTACCTTCTAACATATTTTTTTTATTGTCAGATATTTTTATCATTGCTAATTATATGCCAGAAGCGATTTTTTTCTAATAAAAATTTCAAACTATTTTAGTATGTCTGTAATCTTAATATCATGTTATTTGAGTATACAAAAACCTAAAATTAATTTGCCAAACGGTAATTCGATTGCTAAACCTTGAATAAGAACGGCAAACTTAAGGTAGCTGTATCACGAGAGGCACGGTGTTGGAGCTGGAATATATGGACAGAGGCCAAGGGCACAGTTTTTCTTCAGACTGGGCACTCTTACAACCATATTGTAAGCGGAGGTATTTGCTATTCAGATGTGTTCTAGAACGCTAGTTGATTGGCACTGCACACGTAAGACAGTTAAAATATTCTCCGACAGTCAAGCAGCTCTTACGGCTCTTGAATCCAGCCGGTGCAATTCGAAAACCGTCTGAAATAGCAAGGATGAGCTGACCAAACTGAGTCAAAGCAACAAGGTTACTTAACTGTGAATACCTGGACATACCTGCCTAGAGAGTAACGAATCCGCAGAGCTCCTTGCCAAAAGGGGGGCCGAGACAAAACTCACAGGGTCGGAACCGGTCATCGGTATATCTTATAAAATGGCCAAGCAGTTCATATTAGCTTGGACACAAAGAGAAAATCTTCGGTACTGGCATGAATTTCCAGGTATCAGACACTCAAAGGCCTTTATAAACCCACCGAACCAACAATGTACCGTCAAACTACTGAAGCAAACAAGGGTACACCTTAAAACTCTAGTAGGACTGTACACAGGACACTGCAGATTGAAATACCATATACACAAGATCGGCCTAGCGGAAGACGCCGAGTGCCGCATGTGCATGGAGGAGGATAAATCGGCAGAACACATACTGTGTTCGTGCCCAGCAATGGCACGACTTAGATTCGCAATCCTCGGCAATGACACCTTGTTGCCGGGGGAGGTCAAAGATTTCTCTCCCAACAAGATCATCAGATTTATTAGAAGTCTGGACCTGGTGGGAGAAATGTAAAAGGGTGTGAGCCACAATAGAACGAGCGGTCGCGGTGGAAGGGTGTTATTCCCACTTACTTTAAACCTAACCCAACATATTCTATCGATGCAAACAAATTTCTCCACGGATATTTACCTGTGATTACCTGCGCAAACCTGTTTTTTACCTAAATTTTTTTTTATTTTTTATGGAGGCAAATTTGTACAGGTATGTAAAAGGTCCCTTTTTTACCAAAAATTATTTTTTAAAAAAAGGGTAAAATAAAGATAGGAAAATAATTTTAAATAAAATTTATAGATGAATTTGGGTAGGGGGGGTTATATAAATTGAAAAATCTTTAAAAAATTTTGGTTTTTTTAATTTTTGAACATTTAGAATTTAAAAGTGAAAAAAAACCTTAACAATTTACACAAATAAATACAATAAACGGTTTTCCCGTTTTAACTTACTTACAACGGGAAAGGGAGACCTTTTTATTGTATTTTTTTTTAAAATTTTAAGTGTTTGTTTGTTACTTTAAGTTCAAATTTCATTAAAAAAAAAATGAGTGTTTTTTGAAAACCCCAATTTTAAGTTTTGATTTGTTTTTTTTAAAAAAACATATATACCTGATAAAAACCCTTCCCAGGCCAAAAAACGTCGAAATTGACAAAAATTATATGAAAATTGCTCAGTAAGAACTGTTTTTTTTTGCCTGACCTTACCCCCAAAAGAAAATCCAAAAAATTTTTGGGAAAAAGGTTGCACTACGGGTTGTGGGGAGCTGCCAGAGAAGGAATTATACTGGCCAACCCTCTGAGCAGAAGCCGGAAAATACCTATAGAAGAGCGACAGATCCCCTACAGCTCGACGGTGGGCAAAAAGGAGGAAGCCTTTCGGAGCGTTGGATCATTAAAAAGAAACGGCTCTTCTTTGTGGAGTCCAGAATGCTAAGGTTGTGGGGGGACGCCTTTCCCCCAGACATGAGAACAATATTCTAAAGAGGGTCTAATTTGAGATACATACAGAGGTACAGTTTGGGAAGAAGGGGAAATATTTTTTTGGCTCAAAGGGGAATCCAAGTTTTTGAACCCGGGGGGCTATGGAAATGTGTTTGTGCCAGTTAAGCTTATTCTCAAAAGAAACCCCGCCGCCAAGATTAAACGACTTTTGTTCTGCAGAACTTGGCAGCTCATATGTAAGGGATGAGCATTTGCAGACTTTTTTCCCCGACAACGAAACATGACTGTGCTTTCGAGGCATTAAAAAGAACAAGATTTTTGGCGCCCCACTCCAAAATAAGTTTGAGGTCTTGTGAAAGAGATATCTGCATTGACCCGCGCTTTTTTCAAAACAGAATCACACGGTGGCTTATGAAATTGAATACCAGAGTGGAGGGTACTATCGTCAGCAAAACTATGAATGGGATTGATTGTGGAAAGAGAAGATCGTTAATGTGTAAAAAAACAGCGTGGGGGCCAGCACCGAGCCCTGCGGCACCCCCCCATTAATTTGTAGAAACTGGGGGAATGACCATCACACTAACTGATATACGTCGATTAGAAAGGAAACTGGAAAGCCAAGAGCAAAGCTTAGGTGGGGAAAACCGTAAGAAGGAAGTTTGTTAAAAAAAAAAATTTTTATATATATATATATATATATATATATATATATATATATATATATATATATATATATATATATATATATATATATATATATATATATAAAATAAAAATATATATATATATATATATATATATATATATATATATATATATATATATATATATATATATATATATATATATATTTAAAGTTGTTCCTTGGGGCCTTTTTCCGGGAAAAAAAAAGAACTTTTGAAATTTGGTACACGGTTTAAGAATAAAAATTCTTTTAAAAATAGGAAAATTTGGGAAAATTTAAAAAAACCAAGGGAAATTTTTTTTGGAACACCCTGTTTTATTAATATTCGGATTTTTAAAAACCAAGTTTTATTAACTTTTCCCTATACCTTACCCACCTTTTTGGGGTTAATTAATCACTTTTTTTTTAAGGGGAAAACCCCTATTTAAAAAGGGTTTTTTAAATTTACGTGTTAACCGAGCTGGATACTAAAATTTTTTTTTTTTAAAGGTTATTGATGTATTTAAAGATTACATGTTTTAAAGAATTATCCCCTGGGGGAAAAAATTTTTTTTCCGATTTTAAAAAAATTTAAAATTTCATTTTTTTAAATAAAAATACTGTATTTTATCCCATTTTTGAATATACCAAAAAAATTTTTTTAACCACCCACCGTTTTTTAAATATAAGCAAATTTTAATTTTTTAAAAATTTATTCCTTATTAATCAAAAAAAATAAAAAATTTTTACCTTATATGTCAAATAAATTGTCAGCAATTTGAAATAAAAATTCCATGGCCTACCTAGGTAAATTGTAAATTGCCGGTGGTTTACTGTGGGTAGTATTTAAAAAAAAAGGAAAAAAAATTAAAAAATTTGTTTTTATTTAAAAAAAGGTGACAGATGGGTATAGAAACATGTATGGAATTTTTTAGGTAAAATTTTTAATTTTATTTGAAAATGAGATAAAAAAACAAATTTTGTTGTATTTAAAAATTGAGATTTAATCATTATTTAATGTCGGTAAAAAAGCAAATTTTTTTGGGGCATCCTTAGGATATATTGCCATAATTTCATGTACACCCCTTTTAAAAACATGCATTGTCCCCCCCCCACAAAAAATTTTGGTATCCCCTCGGCAAATCGTAAATTTAAACCTTTTTCATGGTGATTTTCCTTTAAAAAAAGTGATTAATTATTTTCTTAAAAAAAGGAAATATAGGTATAGAAAGATATTAATAAAACTTCTTGAAATTTTTTTAAAAAATCCAAATATCAAAAAAAACAGGGTGTTCCATTTTAAAAATTTCAATTTGGGTTTTTGGTTAGATCTGGCAACGCTGCCCCAAAAATTTTGAATTTTAACTTATTCCTCTTATGTTTTCCCAA
This sequence comes from Listronotus oregonensis, assembly GCA_019359885.1. NCBI lineage: Eukaryota > Metazoa > Arthropoda > Insecta > Coleoptera > Curculionidae > Listronotus > Listronotus oregonensis. The sequence continues at coordinate 20,013 of JAHBCN010014701.1, forward strand.
ATTTTTTAAAAATTCTTTTTTTTGGGTTTTCCCCAAAAAGGCACTCAACGTGAATTCCCCGATATATATATATATATATATATATATATATATATATATATATATATATATATATATAAATATATATATATATATATATATATATATATATATATATATATATATAATATATATTAAATATTTTAATAAGTTGGGTTGTAAATCCTATTTCAAAATTTGGGACTATTCTTATAGTCTGACCACAAACTAGTGTTATATTTGTCTATTTGAAAAAAAAAACAAAATAGAGCCAAATTTTTTATACAAAAGGGTGTAACTGTTTGAGCTGAAGTTTGTTTCAACTTTTTTTTAAAAAGGAGTTTTATTTAAAGAAAACTTGATGTAGGGATAAAATATTGTTATAGGGAGCACCAAAAATATCAATGATTCTACTACAATCAAAAGCTGAGACTTTTTAATTAATTATTTGATAAATATTAACGTTTTTGTATTATAGTTAAATTTTTAATAATCTTTTAAAAACAAATTTAATTTTAAAAAAAATTGTTTGATTCATTTTTAAGGGAAAAAAAAATATAATTTTTTTAATTGAAAAAAAAATTTTAAAAAAAAAGACATTAACAAAAATTATTTTTTTATTATCGGTTAAGTCAACAAATATGTAAAAAATATTCGTTTATATATTATTTTACTGTTAAAACGACACTTTTGTATAGAGCGTTTGTATGATATATTATTTTTTTTTAAATTTAAAAAAAAAAAACTGTTATTGATTTGTTTTTTCCCTTTTTAAATTTTGAATGTTTTAGATAAAATTTAATTAAAGTCAATTTCGATCAACAGAAAGAATGTGAAAACATTTTTTTCCTTTTTTAAAAAAACCCGTTTATTTAAATAATATAAAAAAATTTTAATAGTTATTACAATAATTATAAGCAAAATTTGTCCATATTTCGTCAAAATAAAAAACAATATTTCAAATGAATTTAGGAGAAAATAATTCAAATCTTTATAAAACGATTTCAAATTTTTTCTGTAAAAATTTCCATTTATTATTTAAACAAAGAGTTGGGGATGAAATTTAAAAAACTTTGCTTTCGTGGCAATAAAATTTCTTTTTTTAAAACCTTTAATTTGGGTAATTAGAATTGAAAAAAAGTTTAAAAGTTTTAGATTGTGATCTTACCACACTTTTAAAAAAATTTTTGAATTAAAAGTTTTAATTTTAAAATTAAAAAAAAAAATAATTTTTTTTTTGGAAAACCCCGGTCACATCTATTGGGGAATTTTTTTAATATGATGGATTAATGTTTTTAATAATCTTTTTTAGAGTTTTATACCTGGGTTAATTCCCAACCCCAATGTGTATTTGACTGGGCCATTAACGCCATGGTTTTTTTTTTCTTTTCAATTAAAAAAGTCTCTTAAATATAGCTTTTAAAGTTATTTTTTTTTATTATATCCTTATCAATTTTATGAAAAACATTATACAGGGAACAAATTTTAATGGACGTCTGTTCTGAAAAAAAACGATGATTTATATGCGGGGTTTAAAAGGGAGGAAAAAGTTTTAAAAATTTTTAAATACTTTAAGCCAGTAATAAAGGAACTTAAAAAATTGTTGTTTGATAAAGTATTTAGAGGGAAGTAAAAATAGGATCGTAAAATGGTAAAATAAGTTTTATATAGTACAGTTAGTCTAATCGAAATGCGAAAAAAAGTTAAAATTTGAAAAAAAGAGTGATAGCTCATTCAACGCCGAATGCAAATCCGGAACAGGCGTTTTAAATATTTTTTTTCCATGAAAATTGCAATTTTATAACAAAAAACGAAAAATAAAAAATTTTGCTAAGGAGGTGTTCGAAATGTCGACCGGCTTTTATGCCAAAGGCAGCGTTTCCCAACATTTCTGGGAGAATTTATCAACTCAAGAGGGGGGAAAGGGTGAAACCCCTTTCACAATCGCGATTTTTTAAATTTAAAAAAGGGGGAAATTTTAAAAAAAGGATCCTTCAGTCTTTTCCCCAAGATAAAATCTATGGGGCCCTCCCTTTGGCTTTTTTAAAATTACTAATTTCAGCGGAAGGGGGTGCCCCCTCTTGGTGGTAAAAATGTTTCCGAGTTCATCGGGGGAGGTTAATAAGAGGTTTTTTTTTGCTTTAACATTTG
>JAHBCN010014702.1:0-22164 GCA_019359885.1 Listronotus oregonensis
ACTAATGGGAATTGGTATAAAAGACAATGGGAAATTAGGCACAAAAAGTCCAAAAGGCTGCGCTGCCTCAGGTAGTGAAAGACGGCTCCCAGGAAGAAGAAGAAGAAGAAGAAGACAAGAAGAAGAAGAAGAAAAAGTACATAATCGTTGCTTAGAACTGTAATATTAATAAATATTTATATTTAAATCAATGTTACCTATATTAACACAAAAACCAATATTTTTAAATATCTTGGTTACATTTTCAAGATAATTTTCTGATTTTGATTTTTGAGATATGGCAGTTTATTTACGTTTTTATAAAACAAAAACAAAAAGATACCTTGCCTTCAAACTGGCGTTGCGTTATTTCTATAGTCCTTGAGTTTGATAATGCCCTCTTTTATTATTTATAAAAGAACAAATACTGTGATGCACTGTGTATATTACACGAAAGGTTTTTCCCCCTTATAAGTTCGTTATCGTTTTACCTAAAGGTATGAGATTTGGTACGTAAATTAACATAAATATTCTAATGAGTATTGGTATTTTCGCCCCAGTTCAAAAGTAAACCAAAATAAATTCCAGTAATTTCGCCCCACGCTACCTGAGGTATTAGGGAAGGCAATAACAAATAAAACCACAATATTCTTATATACAATTAAGGAATATCTACGTGAAGTGCAAACAAAAGTTAACCAGTTTCTAAAACTAAGTTAAAAATCTAATTTTCTTACTTTTAAGGTGCATAAAAAACTATTAAAATTGCGGTGGAAGGACTCACAAGCATTTGTCGTTTTTGTAAGTGTTGCAGAATTTTCAGCCCAAAGTTGTGGTTAGTTTTGGTTAGGTGTAGTTAGTTGTGGTTAGTTTTGTAAATCCATATGGTTGGATCTATCTATATGCATGTAATTGTTTATTTATTATACCTATTCATCCTTTTTTTAAGTGACCATCACAAAGTGAAAGTGTTTGGGGCGAAATTACCTGGTATGCCTGAGCGGCCAAAGTGGACCTTTTAAAACTCATCTTCATTGGGGCGAATTGGCGTGTACCCATTTTAATCTCCCGTAAATAAAATGAGGAAGTTATGTCAAGGGGTTTCTGAGATAGTCGACTTTAAAATTGGCCCATTTTACTACTGACCGACAGATTGACTCACTTATTCACTCATTAAATTTATGGAGCACTTCCTGAGGGAGTAGAAATTTTTCAAATTTAGGATACAAATTCCGAAAAAAATTTTTACTCGAAACGCTTTGAAACAGGGACGATATTAGGAGGTGTTTTAGAAGTTTGCAATCTGATTAAACCTGAGTTTCTGAGGTCATAATGGTCCTAGAATTTAAAATGCAGGTAGAATTTTATTTCAGTTATCGAACTCAAAAAAAGAGAAGAGGTCATAAAAAAACATTATGTAAATATGGGCCAAGTTCCATCCAAATTTTCTTTAAAGGTTCGAAATCAAAATTAGATCAAGTCTTTTAGTGACTTGGTAAGTTTTTTACTGATCAGTCTGTATTAATGAAAAAAGAACATTTATTACTACAGACCGATTAATAAAAAACTTGCCAAGTCAAAATCGAACTGGGTCTAATTTTAGATCTCAGTACTTTAAGAGGGCGAGATTTTTGGGTAGGAACTTGGCCCCTATTTTACATAAGTGTTGATATGATTAATCCTTTAGTCATTGAGTACCAAACATCAAATACTTTTAAATGGGTAAAGTAGTTGTGTAACGATGTACGTAAAAAAGTAACTGTTAAAGCACAAGAATGTTCTCACGGCTTTTAGGATAAGTATATTATTAGGAAGAATTATTCACTTTACATAATTGCAGGTTTTACTTACGCCAATTTTTAGCTCGTTTATCATAATTGGATTTTTTTAATGTTTTATAAATGTTACAGAAAGAAAAATCGAATTTATATTAAAGTTCGCCTAAAGATATATTTAAAGTCACTAAGGTTTTGAAATTCAAGGTTTTTAAACTTTTTAATTTAAAAACTTTAAAAAATTAACAATCAGTAACAGATAATTTCCGATAAAATTTAAGTGATAAAGAACGAGGTAATTCCCCAACTCTTATTAAAATATTAGACCTAAAGATAGATATTTATATATATATATATATATATATATATATATATATATATATATATATATATATATATATATATATATATATATATATATATATATATATATATATATATATATATATATATATATATATATATATATATATATATATATATATATATATATATATATATATATATATATATATATTTAGGGCGCCAGCTTTCGGCCTACCCCAACTTATTTTAGATAGTGTAACTTTTTTTGAGCTTAGTATATTGACCTTTTTATTAAAAAATAAGTTACTATAATTCCTCTGCATTTAAACTGTAAACCTCATTTAGGTCCCTATGGGCAACTGTTTTCTAGATAAACGCACTTCAAAGGACTCCGCAATTTCCTTATGGAAAATGGGTTTCGGCCAATTGTTCTTAAACTTCGCATATTGATAGCTCTTAACATGCTTATCAAAAGTCTTCATGGGTACAAAACCCGAAAACTCCTTCAGCCCCCTTAAAATACCCTCAAAAGTCACTGGGGATTTGGGGACCTTTGAGGGTGATTTTGGAGGCTTAGGGGGGTTTTCGGATTTTGTGCCCGTAAAGACTTTTGGTCAGCGTGTTAAGAACTATAACTTTGCAGAGTTTGAAAGCAATTGGCCAAAACCCATGTTCCATAGAAAAATTACGGGGTCCTTTAAAGTGCGTTTATCTCGAAAACAGTTGCTTTTAGAGACTTAAATGAGGTATACATTTTTGATGCAGAGTAATTGTAGTAATCTTTTTTAATAACCAGGTCAATATAATAAGCTTAAAAAAGTTATGCTATCTAAAACAAGTTTGGTAGATCGTAGCTGGCGCCCTCCAAAAGCAACATCAAAAGCATGGACGAATTTAAATTTATCGCCTCAAAGAACCCCCAAATACCAAATTTTGTACCGCCATGTCATTTAGTTAAGAAATTATTACGAAAAAACGAAAACATAATTAAAAGTTTGAGACTCTGTTGCTTAGTTATTATCAACCAAAGAAATCTAGTTCATGTATTTAGAAAAAGTACATAGTGACAAGGATCAATAAACTGGTATTAGTTATTTTCATTTTATTAAGTTGGCCAACTTGTTATTGACAACAAAAAAATTATTAGGATCCATAAACTATACCAACATTTGTGTCTAAAATTTGCATAAAGAAGCTAAGTATCGATGCCCCCTTGTAAATTAAAGATTGAACTCTACTTTTCTTAGTAGCAAACGTTGCCGAGGTCCTTTATAAACAGTAATTATTTTTAAATTGTTTATCGGTTAGGAATCGCGGGTCAGTTAATTTTAATTTGCATTTAAACTGCCAGCTTATTTTAGAATAAAATATGTATGACTAAAATAATACTCCCAATATTAAAAAAAAATAACATTGTTACTTTGTAAAATACAAAACCAGTATTTTTAAATAAAGCAGGCAGTACAGGGTCATCTAACCAGGACTGAACAGAACCATATTTATGGCTCTCCTTGAATTAAAAAAAAAAAAAAAAAATAAAATAAAATAGCCATCTTGTGTATTTTTTTTCCGTAGAATCTAAATGGATTTATTTTTAAATGTATCGCTAACTGTATAATTTCGGTTAGAGGCTGGCATTTTTTTCAGTGCCCAGGGGCGGCGCTAAGGGTAAATCCAGCCCTGGGTAACTGTACTTTATATTTTATTAAATAACAAAAAAAATGTACTTTAAATAGATGGCTTAGCAGGTAAATTTTATAATGTATAATGTTTAACAAAGTTGTTCAGTTAAGCTTACGAAAAAAAAATCGCAAACACTATTGACCATTAAAAAAGGATTAGCGTCTGTTGATAAGAGTTAAACTTTGCAAATTTATTAAATCAATATTGTTCAACTGAAACGATTGTGTTAATAATAGAACTTTTTTATATTCTTAAGGTATTCTTTGAGCAATCTATAAAAGTTTTTTAAGACGTTTAGAGAAAAATCTATTTTGCCGATTAACTCTACATCACCTAAAACCTCAGAAACAATTGAAGAATCCCGATTGTCATTTGGCAGTAAATTTGAATTTTGTTAGGTCGGTTGACCGAAAGTCCCCTTATTCTTATTTGTGAAAATATCGAAAAATTTTATAAGGATAAGTTGTTCAGAATTTAATTCTATGTCAATGTGTAAAATTTTGAGCCATTTGGATAAAAAACAAAAATTTGGACATTTTTTCCACAAAAATATTTTTGTTTCAAAATTTTTCTTTCCATTTAGAAACAGGTTTTCCAGACCTAAACTAATATGTTCCGGCACATTTTTTTTACTTTAGTAAGTTTAGAATATATATATATATATATATATATATATATATATATATATATATATATATATATATATATATATATATATATATATATATATATATATATATATATATATATATATATATATATATATATATATATATATATATATATATATATATATATATATAACAGGGTGTAACTTAATGGTATGTCATAATTTGAAGGAGGTATTCCTGGATCGATTTTAAGTCGAAAAGTTCATATAAACGTGGGCCCTAAAATGCTTAGTTATTAAGATACAGGGTGTTAAAGTTTTATTTTATTTTCACTTTTTAATACATTTTTCAAAGACGGTTTGAGATATTGAACTGAATTTTGGCACATGATATTATGGCATAAAAACACACTTTTTAGATGTTCATTTAATTTTTTTTGCAACCAGTGGCGTAGCCATGACGAATTTTTAAAACAATTTTACAAAAAAAACTACGCCATTGACTTGGGAAAAATTATGGTTTTATAATAATTATCAATCAATTATAAACAAAAATCCCTCTTCATTTTTGCCGTAAAACTTACCGTTTGGGAGAAATCGTTAATTAAAAAAATGTCTTATGTACCCAAATTGCATCTTCAAAAATTATTATTGAAATAAATCAAGTTAGCTTTGCTCGTTGCCAGCGATTGTTGTTTTGTTGTTGTAAACATTATGACACTGACGTTAATTATCATTCTTGATTGTGTTAAACTTTTATTTTCAATTTTAAATACATTTTTCAAATATTTATTTTTAAGCTATTTTCTTACAAACTAGTGAACAAAAAGCAATAACAATTAAATACAATACATACATAATTTACAAAAAATGTTGGAAATGACCACCTCTCGCCTCTATGCAGGCTTCTGCTCTTCTTCTCATTGAATTACGAACCCTTTCGAAAATTCCATGCGTGTTTCGGATAGTTTCACATCCGTCAATAATTCTATTTCTGAGTTCTTCTAATGTCACAATTGGTGTATGATAAACTAATGTTTTTAGGTGTCCCCACAAATAAAAATCTAGGCTGTTCAGGTCAGGCGATCTAGGTGGCCAAAATTGTGGTCCTCCACGGCCTATCCAATGATTTTGGTAGGCTCTATTTAAATGCTCACGAGCCAATATGCTAAAGTGGGCGGGAGCGCCATCATGCATAAACCAAAGTTGTTGCCGTAACTGAAGAGGAACATTTTCAAGAAGCAAAGGCAAATCATTTTGGAGAAAATTACAATAATCCTGTTCGTTAAGGCGTCCTGGTAAAAAAAATGGTCCAATTAAATGGTCGGATACGATACCGATCCAAACGTTCAGTGAAAATTGTTCCTGAAAATGTGTCTTTGTAATCGCATGAGGGTTTTCCTGGGCCCAGTAATGATTGTTATGGAAATTGGTTATTGCATTTCTTGAAAAATTTGCTTCGTCCGTAAACAATATTTTGGCATCAAAATGAGGATTTTCTGTTACTTTTTGGAGATACCATCTACAAAATTGCGTACGTGGTTCATAATCTCTAGAAAGCAATGCCTGAACCCTTTGTATGTGAAAAGGATATAACAAAGAATCTCCTTAAAATCTCCCATACCGTCTTGTAGCAGATGTTTAATGCCATACCTATTTTTCGCGTACTTGTGGTTGGATCCTCTTCGACTGCATGCAGGACAGCCTCCTCCACTGCCGGTGTTCTAACTGTACGGGGCCTTTCCTCGGAAATATTAGCTTTAAAACTGCCAGATTCAGTCAGACGACGATGAATGTTTATAAATGTTCGTCTATCTGGGAGAGCGCGATTAGGATACCTTTCTTGATACAAACGCCGCGCCTCCACAGCATTACCATTAGCTAGACCATAAAGGAAATGCATTTGTGTCATTTCCAAATTAGAATAATTTACCATTTTTTTAACTAGCAAAATGCACGTTTTAAGATTGAAGGAGAAATAAATACAAACTGTCAAGAATGATAATTAACGTCAGTGTCATAATGTTTACAACAACAAAACAACAATCGCTGGCAACGAGCAAAGCTAACTTGATTTATTTCAATAATAATTTTTCAAGATGCAATTTGGGTACATAAGACATTTTTTTAATTAATGATTTCTCCCAAACGGTAAGTTTTACGGCAAAAATGAAAGAGGGATTTTTGTTTATAATTGATTGATAATTATTATAAAACCATAATTTTTTCCCAAGTCAATGGCGTAGTATTTTTTTTGTAAAATTGTTTTGAAAATTCGTCATAGCTACGCCACTGGTTGCAAAAAATTAAATGAACACCTGAAAAGTGTGTTTTTGTGCCATAATATCCTGTGCCAAAATTCAGTTCAATATCTCAAACCGTCTTTGAAATGTATTAAAAAATGAAAATAAAATAAAACTTTAACACCCTGTATCTTAATAACTAAGCATTTTAGGGCCCACGTTTATATGAACTTTTCGACTTAAAATCGATCCAGGAATGCCTCCGTCAAATTATGACATACCATTAAGTAACACCCTAGATATACAGGGTGTAAGAAGTATGATGCTCATCATTTTAATGGGCGATAGTGGAGCTCAAAATAAGTCGAAAAAGCCAAGAACATATGAGTCAAAAGTTAATTGTTTTCGAAATATGCCCTTTTCAAGTTTAAAAACATGGCAACACCGCGTTCGTTTCGTCGAAGCGGCGGGTCTCCACTTCGAACGTTGTTGTGAGTTTTTTGCACTGTTTACACTTTTTTTAAGATGTTCATTCATTTACATACAAATAATAAAAATTACTTCCTGCAACTTATTTTAATATTAAATTTAAGTAAAAAACAATCAATAATTGTTTGGTTTTTATTTGTAATTAAAAAATAATTGTACTCACCATAAGAATAAGCTTAATATCCATTTTAAGAATACAACTAATTATGCTTTAAAACAACACTTTTTTGTTTTGCTTAAAGAATAAGATTTCTCGGTCGCACACATTCCGTTTTCATCAGTCTTTAGTAGGTACACTTGCAATACGTTTGTCTTGAATTTAAAACATACGGCATATTTTTTCCCGATTCAAAAACAAACAAAAATATCTGGCCGGATCGGGAAGCTTCTTTGTACGACTGACTCAAGGAAGTTTAAAGGTGTATGGAAGCCCAATACTGTAGAATAAAATTGTCCAGCCGTGCAGGGCAGCGGGAATCGGGGGGTCGGCAATGCGGAGTTTGCGCAATGAGTAGTGGGTCAGGGCCAGACTTCCATAATTCTTTGTTACTATCTATAAAGTTAACATCACCATATGTCAAATTTAAACATTCACTGTTTTTTTTTTCACAAAATTGTTGGTTATTCAACGATATCACTGTAGAATATTTAAAATTATTGTGTAATATTGGATTTTATATCATCTGATATAATATGGAAAGAATACTTTACAGCCCTCTATTTAAATGGTTGATATTTTCGGGAGTTTTGTATTTTTACCAAAAATCTTTGTAAATAAATAAAACACGATTTTTTAAAATAAATTTTAAACTAAATTGTTAAATGAAATAAAAGTACCTAAATGTAAACCTTATTTCTTTTTTATAATCCACAGAAACACACAAACATTGTGGTAATCATCTAAAAGATAGTTAAGATTGCCTTACTTTCCCACTGCTATTTCCTATGAATATTTTATTTTCTATTATTCATAATTGATATAGGTATTATTATTTATTCGGTTACCTAACGTTACGTCTCATAAGAAACACCTAATTTAAATATAAGAAATACTTACCTAAAGTAAAAAATGCCGGGTATGTTACCCTTGGATTTGCAAGACAAACCATACAACCTCCAGTCATTTTGTTACGATATTCAGTAACAAACAATAAACACAAAATTATAGTCACAATTAAATAAACACTAATCACTAAAATAAAAATGTTTTTATCAATCCAAAAAACTCCTGCAACCACAAAATATAATCACACAAGGCAAAACAACCGAAACTAATACGGCGCAAGGCACAAACCACAACGAAAACGGCGATTGATGAGACGACGACGCCAACGGTTGGTGGATGGTACAGCGCGGATATCATACGCGCCGCATGCGCCGATGCATTAAAAAAGGTATTCCGGCTCTCATAAAGTATAATGGTTGCCTAACTGCACATTGATTTATCAGTGTGTAAGTGGGCAACACATTAAATTATTTCATGGAATTTTGTTATTGCGCAGAATCGGCAAGGCCAAGTCTGACAGTTATTTTTTTACTGGGCTGGACATTTTTTGATCGAATGGGCCATAGCATTGGGCTTCCATACACGTTTAAAACTTTCTTGGACTGACTTCGCACAAAGGTATCGCTGTGTTGCCAAATGTTTTTTTAATTTTTAACTGGGAGAACAATTGTTAAAAAATTATTATTTTTTTATTTGTAGACATTTAAAATTTAGTTTATTTTATTATCAAATGAATCTACTAATAAGCGATTAAGACAAAAGTTTTTAGTTGTTACGGTTTACAAAAATAACTGCTTTTAAAGTACATGACTTAAACATCGTTTAGACAAAAATCTGTCAAGTTTTGACACATATGTCATATAAACTTTTCGACTTATTTTGAGCTCCACTATCGCCCATTAAAATGATGAGCATCATACTTTTACACCCTGTATATATATATATATATATATATATATATATATATATATATATATATATATATATATATATATATATATATATATATATATATATATATATATATATATATATATATATATATATATATATATATATATATATATATAATAAATTCAAAAGGCAGTAATTATAATTACTACTGAATCTAAAAATATCAAAAGATGATATTCACATAACGTTTACATACTTCAAACTATAAAGCAAAGGGGGAAAATAGGTATCGAATTTTATGCTCAGTTAAAGCTGGTAATGAATCCCAAACAAGACACGAGTGCTCTTATACTTTTGTGTATTTTTAGGTTTAATTACGTCTATAAATAACTCATTCTTACAGGGTCATTCAAAAAGGTGTCCGTCATCAGGCACTTTGTAATTATCAAAATACAGTAGTTATTTTTGTACTAAGGCGTAAAATAGCACTTTTACACCCGCTACTGAAAGTTGTTGCTCGAGCTGTTCGAGGCAACAGTTAGCTGGGGGCGTAAAGTGCAGGCCAGAGGTGCAAACAATAGTTATTTTTCTTTTATTTTTGTAAATACTGAGATCGAATTTTTTGCTGATGTTACTGTCGCTACCAAAACGGGCTACCTACAGTTGTTGCCAAAAAGTCAAGACTAATTTATGAAAGGCATTACGGTATTTCAGGAGGTACTGACGCTAGAGGCGATTTATTGACTGTGAAGAGTCTGAGGTTGGCAATCTCAACGTGGCCGAGGGTTATATTAAAGATTTCGTACAAAAAAAATTCAATTTTCCAAAAAATTATAAGTTTCAACACCATAGACTTTTCCGGCAATTCCAATGTTATTCCAATGCCATCAAAAAATAAATTAGCAGGAAGAAATATACAAGTTTTAATGTTTCAAATTGTAATCGTATTTTAACATAACATTATTTAAATAAATTGTTGTTTTGTCAAAACAATTGCCTTGTTTAATTTATTGTTGTTTTAAAAATTTATAAATGCAGGCATTTTGTTACTTTTTCCGAGGGCAGTGGCAATTACTACCTCAAATGAGCAAAATTGTATTTTTCGTTGGTCTAACAGAAGTTGTTAAATTAGCAGACAATAACTTTCTTACGCCCTTTAGATTGAAAAATGAAAAACAAAATAAAAATCGTGTGTTCCAGTTTAATGGTATATGGCATTTTTAAAGGGACACCTGTGTCCATTTACATATATACAATGCCCCATAAAGTTGGAACCATATGAGAATTTTTAAATATTGCAGTTAGAAAAAACTTTGATGGCAATCACTTCGCTTCTGAAATAACTTAAATTACGCCAAGTCATATTTGACAGATAATTTAAAATTTTGAAAATGTTACTAAGAAATTATGTTTCTAATAACATTTTACGACTATGTACCGATTTTGAGCAAGAAATATTGATATTCAAAATTTTCACATGTTCGTATTTTTTTATTCACCTCCGTAACTCTCTGCTTTGAAAACATATAAAACGCTTTAAAGCACTATTAAAGCAGTCACAACATTACTTATTGTGCTAATAACATTAGTAGGAAACTTGGTTTTGATGATTATTGATAATATCAACTAAAAAATAGTACGCTCTGGATTAATTTCCAAATAGGAGTTTAGTATGGAGATAACTATATTGTAAATAAATCCATTTATTAACTATTCAACTAAAGTTTAATAAAGAAAAAGTTGAAAACGGTTTGTGATATTTTTGGAAATATGGAAATTAATCCAGAGCGTACTATTTTTTTAGTTGAGAATATCAATAATCATCAAAACCAAGTTTGCTACTAATGTTATTAGCACAATAAGTAATGTTTTGACTGCTTTAATAGTGCTTTAATGCGTTTTATATGTTTTTAAAGCAGCCAGTTACGGGGGTGAATAAAAAAATACGAACATGTGAAAATTTTTGAATATCAATATTTCTCGCTCAAAATCGGTACATAGCCGTAAAATGTTATTAGAAACATAATTTTTTAGTAACATTTTTCGCAATTTTCACAAATTGACCCATTTTTTGAATATTTTTTTACAAAATAACGAATTTGACAATTGACATACATTATCTGTCAAATATGACTTGGCGTAATTTAAGTTATTTCAGAAGCAGAAGTGATTGCCATCAAAAGTTTTTTTCTAACTGCAATATTTAAAAAAATTCTCATATGGTTCCAACTTTATGGCGGACATTGTATATATGTAAATGGACACAGGGTGTCCCTTTTAAAAAATGCCATATTACCATTAAACTGGAACACACGATTTTTATTTTGTTTTTCATTTTTCAATCTAAAAGGGCGTAAGAAAAGTTATTGTCTGCTAATTTAAACAACTTTCTGTTAGACCGAACGAAAAATACAATTTTACGCTCCCATTTGAGGGTGTAAAATTGCACTTTTACGCCCTACGGGGAAAAAGTAACAAAACCGCCTGCATTTATAAATTTTTAAAACAACAATAAAATTAAACAAGGCAATTGTTTTTGACAAAACAACAATTTATTTAATTACTGTTATGTTAAAAGTACACTGATTACAATTTGAAACATTAAAAACTTGTATATTTCTTCCTGCCAATTCATTTTGATGGCATTGGAATAACATTGGAATTGCCGGAAGAGTCTATGGTGATGAAACTTATATTTTTTTTGAAAATTGAATTTTATTTTGTACGAAATCTTTAATATAACCCTCGGCCACAGTCGAGGTGCGCCAACCTCCATGACTCTTCACAGTCAATAAATCGCCTCTAGCGTCAGCTACCTCCTGAAATTACCGTAATGCGTTTTCATAAATTAGTCTTGACTTTTTTGGCAACAACTGTAGGTAGCCCGTTTTGGTAGCTTGACAGTAACATCAGCAAAAAAATTCGATCTACAGTATTTTACAAAAATAAAGAAAAAATAACTATTGTTTGCACCTCTGGCCTACAGCACTTTTACGCCCCCAGCTAACTGTTGCCCTCGAACAGCTCGAGCAACAACTTTCAGCAGCGGGTGTAAAAGTGCTATTTTACGCCCTTGGTACAAAAATAACTACTGTATTTTGACTAATTACAAAGTGACTGATGACGGACACCTTATTTGAGTGACCCTGTATAGAATAGTTATTTATAGATGTAATTAAACCTAAAAATACACAAAAATAATAAGAGCACTCTTGTCTTGTTTAGGATTCATTACCAGCTTTAACTGAGCATAAAATTCGATACCCATTTTCCCCCCATTGCATTTATAGTTCGAAGTATGTAAACAGTTATGATGAATATCATCCTTTTGATATTTTTAGATTCGGTAGTAATTATAATTACCGCCTTTTTGAACTATTTCAACACATTTTTTATTGTTGTAGCCAATGCCATAAATTTTTTTGGTCAGTTGTTGTCGTGAAACCAAAATATTTTTTAAATAAACAAATGAAAATCACATCCATGGGGGCGACCATTAATTACGCGAGGCAATTTTGACAATTTTCGACCCCCTTTCCCCTTGGTAAGATATCGTGAGATTTGGCTCGACCCTCTAGCACAGTGGATGGGGAGAAAAAGGTGTTTGACCTCCGGATTTTTTTGTACAGTTTCAACTTTTTATCAAAGTTTGGAATTAAGTTGCTTTTACCTCTAGATCAAAGTTTATATACGCTTTTGTGTGCTTTTTATTTTTAGAGGGTAAAACCACCCTTATGCTAAAAATTAAAAAAACCATAGAAATAGACCTTATGTAAATTAAAATTATAGCTAAATATGTAGAATATGTATTAAAAATCACCCTTAATAACGAAGTTACAAAAAAGTTTTTTTTTTATTTTAAAATTATTTAATAACGCTTTTATTGTAGAAAAAATATTTAAACAGTTTACGGTATAATAAATATTTAACCACCATAACTTATCCCTTAAATAACCACCCCTTATGAGATTTACAAAAAAAATGTTTTTGACAAATTAAAACGATTTGATGATACATAATTATAGTCCCGGAAATAAAGCTAAAAACATGGCAAAACCTCGCAATTTTTTTGTCCTGCATCGATTTGCATACAAATTTTTAATTAGGCGCTTCTAACTCTCTACTTAAAAGTCTATTTTATGATGATGTGCGCTGTTTGTTTTTTAAGGGTGAAAACCACCCCTAATTGTCAACTTTTGGAATAACATTTTAAACCTTAAGATGCGTAAAAGTTGGTTTGGATTAGTTGATTAATGATTGTTTTATGCTTTGAAATACAATTTTAAAATATTTTAACCTTTAAAAATCAACCCTTATTATGGCTTAATTAAAAAAAAAGATTTATCCCCAAAAAATTAATAGCTTAACAGATTTATTAATTAAAAATATAACTGCCTGAAATATTACCAATTTTATTCTTTTGCAAATTTTCAATCCTTAAAAACCACCCCTTACAACATTGCAATTCTAATAAACCAATGTAATAGATATAAATGGGAAAAAATAGAATTACATACAAAAATTATACCGGTAAAAGTATAAAGTATACCGATTGTATCGAATATTATGCTCCGAAGTGGGCTATTCGGATTTTTCGAAAAAAAAATTGATTGGTTTTTTAGACATAGCTCCTTTAGTTTTAATGAAAGTTTTTTCAAAAATAATTTTGTAGGGTTTTTTTAAAGGCTACAAGGCTAAGTGAATTAAATCCTTTTTAATCCCTTAGTTTTAAAATGGGATCAGTTTAAAGGGCTAGAATAAGGTCGTGCTCGCTCGTAAAAACAGGCTTGAAACAGCCATATCTGGCCAAATATATATTGTACAGAAAAATCTATAAAATGAAAAGCCTTTGGTATCAAAAAAGATACAATTCGGTACTTTAGCATTTTTTAACTTTTAGAATGTATTAATAATACATATATTAAAATAATCGCAAAATAATACAGATCAATTTTAATTAAGAAGGGAATTAGGGGGTTGTTTTTAATGATCTTTTCGTAGAAAAAAGAAGAAAACTACCCTATTTTTATCATAACTCGCTCAATTTTTATTCAAGAAACTCTTTTTTTTTTGTTTTTAAAAGAAAGGTCTTATTACATACTTTAAAAAAGACTTTATGTTTTCCTTGAATAATGCAAACTTTTCCCGCTACGAGTATTTTGACTTTGAATCTTTCAAATTTAGTATTGGACGAACAAAAGCTAACCATTAACAAGCAGTAGCTCGGTCCGTATTGGTTGTAGAGAAATTATTAAAAAACACTTTTGTTTAGTTTTTTATAAGCTACAATTTTGCTCTCCACAGTTTTTTTGATAAAATGCATTTTTTAAAAATATTCGTGAAAAACCAATTAAAAACGTCGATTTTTTCGTCGAAAAACTTTTACTTTCAATCGCGAATAACTCGAAAAGTATTACTTTTACGAAAAAAATGTATGGAACATTTTTTACTTAAAATTACTCTTTTTATCAATTTCTGTAGTTAAAATTTAATAAAAAATTTCCACCCCCAAGATGGGGTGGCAACCACCCCAAGGATAAAAGCACACCTCGACATGATATAAACTTTGACCCTTGGGCTATTTCCCACCTTCTCTAAAAATTTCAGGTAAATCCATGTAGGACAAAAAAATTCCGAGCGAAATTGCCTCATTTCCTGTACTACTCCTCTAATCTCACGTAAGATTTTTCAAAATGCGTATTTTTAGTGTAAATACGTTAATCCCTGCGTTAGAAAAAAAAACATAAATTGTTGTTTAATAAATTTTATATAAGACTAGATAAAACTAATATTTAAAACTACTAAGAAAGTAGTCTAGAATCATAATAAGAAAATACCATTGTTGTAAGATTAGCTTATCGTATTAGCTATACAAACAGGTTTTATAGTCTGTCTCAAAGTATATCGCTATGGCTTCTGACGACAATACCCCAATAAACCCTTAACGATTTTATTACCTATTGTTATTGGGTAAACCCATGATGCATAATGGCAGGGGTGGGCCAGGTATTTCTTGAGTATTGATCATTAGGTATATTAATATTTCGACTAATATTTTAGTGGCAGTGTTGAATAACCGTTTTTACTTTGCGTTTCAAAAAAGTTGTTTTACGAGAATATAACTATGTCGCGTCGAAATCATTTGTCAGCAGATGCAAAACAGGTTGTGAAAAATGTGTATGAAACTTTAACCAGTAGAGGACTAATTAAACTGGAAGCTTTAAAAGAAATATCATCAATAAGGGATATTATTATTAGTAAAGAATTGAACAAGAGAAAAAAACGTAGTGATTTTCAATCTCACCGTATAGACAATAGTGATTAGGACCTAATAAGAAGGAAAATATATTGTCTTTATGAGAGCTGAATTATGCCTATCTTGGATAAACTGATAAAGAAGCTAGACGAAGACGAAACCAATATAAATATTAGCCGTGTCACCCTCCATAGAGTTGTTTGTAAAATGGGTTTTAAATGCCGCAAAATAGACAAAAGACAAGTAGTAATGGAATCGCACAGATTACGCACTTGAAAATGTATTTACCTTCAAGAAATTAAAAGATATAGGTTAGAAAACAGATCCATAATTTACCTTGATGAAACATGGTTCCATATACACGACACAGTATCGAAAGGATGGGTTGATTCCAGTCAAAACTGTCAGACAAAAGCCCCTTCAAATAAGGGAAACGCATTACCATTATACACGCTGGTTCAGAAGACGGATTTGTCCCAAACTGCTTGCTGTTTTCTGCAGAGAATATTAAGAATTCTAGCTTGGATTATCATGAGGATCCAAGTGCAGAACTTTTTGAAAACTGGTTTTAAAATTATCTTTTAAAAAATATTTCAAACAAAACTGTGACAAAAGTGTTATTGTCATGGATAACGCAAGCTACCACAGCCGTCTGCTACACAAAGCACGAGCTTCATCAAGTTCAAAAACTGAAATCCAGGAATATTTGTTAGAAAATGATATTTATTTTAAATTTAGTTACAAAAAAGCGGAACTTTTGGAAGTCCTAAATAATTCATATGCAATTAAAAAACAATATGTATGTGATAATTTGGCTGAACAGGCTGGGCATACTGTCTTGCGTCTTGCGTATCACTGTATGTTTAACCCCATAGAGCATTTGTGAAACCAAGTAAAATCAAAGATCAGAGCAGAAAATGTTACACCTACTTTAAGTCCCAGTGTTATAAATTTGATAAAAAATGTAATTGCTAACATACCAGTTGAGAGCTGGAAAAATTCAGTACAGCACATTATAAAATTTGAAGACTCTTACATTTCTATACAAAACAACATAAATCCTATTGTAATTAATCTCAATGATGACTCTAATAGTGAAAATTTTAAGATTATACCTACCTAAATAAACAATAATTTATAAATCTTTACATTATTAGACTCCGTCCCTAATGTTCTGTCCTTTACTACTTACTGATCTGTGGTTTTATTGTTGTTGGCGACAAACGCTAACATGGTATACTTTGAGATAGGATGGCGATGTTCATCGATGGTTAAAAACATCGATGGTTGGTTGATCGATGATCGATGTTTTGCCATCGATGGTCGGGATAGAAAACATCGATGTTGCCTTCTTACATCGATATTTTTTGCAAAGGTAAAAAAGTAACAATGTTTTAAAACAAATAATCTTAAGGATATACTAAAATTTTTATGATGTGTCTTTTGTTATCTGAAGTTTGGTGCCTAAAGGTTTTGCTCATTTATTTATAAATGAATAATAATTAAATGTTATGTATATAAATTCAAGAAGTCTTTTAAAAAAGTACAAAAATTTAAACATACGTTTAAAACTGCTTTAAGCGAACTGAATTTCGCACTTTATTTATACATATTACCTGCAATTTTGTAAAAAAACTGCGACCTATATTATTAGAATTAATATCATTAGACAAAAATAATATAATTAATATTATTGAATTATATTATGTAATTAATTAATATAATTCAGTATTATTATTTATTAAAATAAATAAATAAAATAAATAAAATTTATTAGCACACGTTACATATCAAGATACATTTATGATTGTCAAAGGATACTAAGTATATTGAATACAAAATATATCTAGTCTTTCAATTACAAATAAAAACACAAGCAAAGACAAGAATATGTAATACATATAAATTAAAAACCAAAAATTATAAGTCAAAACTCTTGATAATTATAGAAAGCCGATTAATTAAAAATTCTTTATCTTAGGCTTAAATTTCTTTAAGTCTAAGTCCTTGACATAATCCAGTACGTTAAAAAGTTTAATGGCGGTAAAAGTAACAGGTTGCTGTGTTCTGGAGAGTCGATGAAATGGTATTACCAAATGATGTTTGATTCTGGTATTATAATTGTGAAAATCTGAATATAAAGCAAAATTATTCTCTTTAACAAACAATAAACAATTAAGGTAAAGTCATGATTTTAAGTGTCTTAAACCAGGGTCTACAGTGAGATTTTTCATCCACGCCTGCCAGAACCCGCACAACTCGTTTTTGAATTACAAAATCCTATCACTCCCACCGAATCTCCCACAGCACTGTCGATATGATATAATACTATGAAAATTACTATAGTAAAAAGTTAATGCAGTCTCAAGAGTTGTCAAAGCAACAAGTTTTCTGATCATAAAAACCACGGTATTGAGCCTTTAGCCAGATATTCTGTATGGTGAGACCAATTCAACCTACTATCCAAAAATACTCCCAGTAGTTTTACACTTGAGTTACTGTTATTTCCGTTAATAATAAGATTTTGTGTTTTAGAACCGTTAAGCTTTAAACCATTTGCTCTTAACCAATCGTCGGCACTTTTTATGGCACTTTCACTAAGTTCTAAAACTGCCTCAGTATTTGAATCAAAATTAACAAAAAATGTATCGTCTGCATATAGAGAAACTATGTCTGCAGGAATATTTCGCAAGTCATTAATAAATACAAGAAAAAAATAGGCCCCAATATTGATCCTTGAGGAACTCCTATATTTATCGGCAGCTGCTGTGAGGATTTCCCATCGGGTAAACTAACCGCCTGAAACCTGTTCGTTAAATAGGACCTAGACAAAAATATGATGATAATGAATCTTTCTTAATTCCGAGCCGAGCCGCACTCCGCTAAAAGATCATAGTGTCGCGGCTCTTTTGGCGGCGCCTTTGAAGTTGGCGGTACGCTATGGATGCTAATAATGCTTATAGACCATGAACGAACCATCGCATCGTACCATCGATGTTAGAAAACATCGATGTTGTATGTTCGATAGGGTAAAACCAGGATAGATGCCTCACTTTTTAAAATAACTATGTATCTCTTTAGCACAAAAGCAAGATTCTTTATTTGTAAAACGGTAGGTACTTTGGTTTATTATCTTCAAATTATTGAAAGGAATAAACATTATCTTTGGTATTTCCCGAGTATTACAAGTTTTGCGGACCTTTAATTTTAGGACAACTATCCATATAAGGGATATTGCCTAATCCATGTAAATTACGTTTAGATCGATGCCCGCCGAGAAAGAGGAAGTTTATCCCGCAAAATCTTTGATCGCACCTAGCCGTCCCATGCAATCGCACAGAGACATGTAACACTGCCATCTTAGTGTATTTGCAGAGTCTATAGATAAATAAAATAACATGTTGTGTGTCATTCGCGAAACTAGAGTTATTGCAATCAAGGCAACATACCCCTGGGGCGACTATCCGGTTTTGCCCTATATCGTTACCATCGATGGTTAAGTTTCGATGTTGCATCGATGTTTAACATCGATGTTTGGCTTCGATGTCGCATCCCTACTTTGAGATAAACTATACTTATTTTAACCAAGTTTTCTCCCAATTTTTCACTGTGTCTTGCGGGACAAGAAAATTACTTGATATTTGCCAAGACCCCCTTCCCCTTAATGCCTTACGTAATTAATAGACACCCCCTATCCAGTGATTAAAAATCTAAACTGTTTTTTTAATATCCGGATAAGCTCCGCTCTTTATTCTACTCAATCCGGTTAGCCCTTCGTGACGTCAATATCGTTTTCGCGCCAATGTTTTATACTTGAATTTTAACTGCATGTAGTTCAGTTATAAAATTCGTATAAAAATATTTGGTAAAAGTATTTTTAGGTTTCAGAAGTTATTTTTAACCAATTAAAAAATATATGTGCACAGGGCCTATTGTCTTACATTTAAACTTTTATTGGAATTTATGTTTCTGGTCAGTTTTCATCTACAGAATTTTGCGTGGGTTATTTTTGTGTTAGCTTTTGAAACTTTAGCACCACAGATCATATTGCTTGCAGTTTAGTCCAATCATTATAACAAAAAAAGGTCATTTTTGTAATTATTGTTAACAGATATCTGACTGCGCCATGACTTCTGGAATAACCTGTAGATTACTAAAATCAAAAATCCAACCAATTTTTTTTAGTTTTTTTTTTAAACAATAATTATTAAAAAATAAAGCCTTTTTTCGTTTTTTTTTTTAATATAACAAAAAGTACTGGATATATCACTTTACTCATAGAAGACCATTGGTAGAGAATTTAAAAATCCATAAAATGGTTTTTGAAAAATCCCGATCCGACCATTATTTATCGAGAAAAGCCGGCAAAAAGCTTAAACAGACATTTTTTTAAAAATTCGTATCTCAGTTAATTTTCAATATTAAAGGCTAATTTTTGAAATGATAGTCAATAACATTTAGTGCAGTGAATATTAGGCAAATGGTCCGATTTGAATTTTTAAAACGGCTTTTTAAAGTTGAGATTTAAAGGTACAAATTGTATATCTCACATTTTCATATAAGTTTGAAGAACATTGTTAAAAATGCTTGTGAACCTAGCGCGTGGAGCGAAAATTTGCGACCGAGACGTACTGAGTCGATTCAAGGAAGTTTAAAGGTGTATGGAAGCCCAATGCTATCCATTCGATCAAAAAATGTCCAGCCCAGTATGAAAATAACTGTCAGAGTTGGCCCCCCGATTTGCGCAATAACAAAATTCCACGAAATATTAATGTGTTGTTTACTTACACACTGATAAATCAGTGTGAAGTTAGCCAACAAATTGTAATTTTATGAGAGCCGGAGTACCGTTTTTTGGATTAATCAAAACCTTCTTATTTTAGTGATTAGTGTTTATTAAATTGTGACTATAATTTTGTGTTTATTGTTTGTTACTTATAATATCGTAACAAAATGACTAGGGGTTGTATGGTTTTGTCTTGCAAATTCAAGGGTAACATACCCGTCTTTTAACTTTAGGTAAGTATTTTTTATATTTAAATTAGGTGCTTCTTATAAGACGTAACTTAGGTAACCGAATAAATAATAATTATCAATTATGAATAATAGAAAATGAAAATTTCATAGGAAATATTAGTGAGAAAAGTAAGGCAATCTTAACTATCTTTTAGATGATTTCACAATGTTTGTGTATTTCTGTGGATTATTAAAAAGAAATAAGGTTTCATTTAGGTATTTTTTTCATTTAATAATTTGGGTACACTTTTTTAAAGGATCAAAATTATTGATTACTGGGCAGACCAGGCAAATTTTAATATATACAGGTCCCTCTAATTGAATGAAAGAAAGTACATTTTTGTACGGTTTTTTGGGGCGTGATTGCAAATCAAAAAAAAAAACGGCAATGTTTCGTTTTCGAGATATTCATCATCAAAATTGACTGACTGTTATTATTTACACTATTTCCTTTTTTTGACACAATTCCTGATTTTTACACTAAATATGTTTATTTTACACCTTTACACTTATATTTTTTAAGCAAATATTGCTGTCTTTGAACTTAAAAGTTCGCAATTTAATGGAAAAAAGTTGTAAAAAAATAAAAATACAAGGTTTTAAAAGGTGTTTATAAAATATCGTGTGCCACTTTAGTGTAAAAATCAAGAATTGTGTACAAAAAAGAAGGGAGAATATAGTGAAAAAAGAGGTTAGGTTAATTTTCAACTTTGATGATGAAGATTCAAAAGAAAGTTGCCGAAAAGATATTTTTTCAGATTTGTAATCAGCGCCCCAAAAACCCTGTATACCAAATTTGATCAAAATCGGAGAGGAGGCAACTTTCGAGACAATATCATTTGTTTAAAAATAAATTAGATTTTTGGTTTCTTAATCTTGCATTATCAACTTTTTGCTCGACATACTGTACACACATAATTTTTAAGGATACTGTTACAATGAATACTCAGATACCTAAGGTTTTCTAAACATTTTTTAAACCCCTGTTATTCTGTCTCATGAATGTTTGTTATTACTTGAAAAGTATATGCCTAAAAAGCAGTTATTAAAAATTTCACTTTTTAATGTACAACCAGAATCTTAGGATAAGATTAAACCTATTTACACTATCTTGCCCTTTTTTTATCACAAAATTGGTGATAAGTACATAATACTATCATACAATGTTTGAAATTTATTTTAAAAAAACGTGTTTTTATTTATTTACAAAGATTTTGGATACAAAACTTCCAAAAATATTGACCATTTAAATAGAAGGCAGTAAAGGGGCCACTATTTTTTCCTATTATATCAGATGATATAAAATCTAATATTACACAATAATTTTAAATATTCTATAGTAGTATTTTAATAACCAACAATTTTGTGCAAAAAATAAAATGTTGGAATTTGACATTTGATGATGTCAATTTTATAGATAGTAACAAAAGAATTAATGGAAATCCGGCCCCACCTTCTATTCATTGCGCAAATTCCGCGGGCCAACCCCCCATTCCCGCTGCCCTGCACGCCTGGACAATTTTGTTCTACAGTATTGGGCTTCCATACACCTTTTTTAAAATTTCCCCTTTAGTCGACCAAGGAGGGGACCCAGCAGCGAAGGAGAAGGAAAGACGGGCTGCGTATCGCGAATTTCGGGATGTAACTTGTTTCCTGGGACAGCATGTATTTACATACTCCTTAGAAAACAATTTACATTTGTCATCGCTCCCTCAAATTCCATACACCACATGCACCTGATTTAGGGTGACACGAAAAAATAAAATAATCCGATTAATTTAAAGGAATTATAAAGATTTGAGTATAATATGCCTAAACGAAAAAGATTCTTTATTTTGAAGAAAAATTTTATCCGCCATTTTGGAAAAATGACGATATCACAAGCCTGGCTTACCAGAAAAGATCGC
>JAHBCN010014703.1:0-22327 GCA_019359885.1 Listronotus oregonensis
CAGTTATTGTATAAGTTTTCGTACTACCTCAAATACCCAGCTCTTGGACGATATTGACACCAACTGAATATGCACATAGTATTTTTAGAACTACATGTCACACCCGTACGCGTTTTTTACACTTTAATAATTTTATCGTATTTTTTTATGTTTCTTTCGTTTATTTAAAACCAAATTTGTTATATTTTATAAATATACTTGTAATAAATTAAAAATTACTTTAGTATTTTACACAAAACTAAATCTTTTTAAGTTGACCTACCAAAAGTAAGTTATAGCTAATAACCCGGTTTCTCTCAGCCCCCAAATTTTTAAAACCCTCCAAAACTATAAATCTCCACGGTCCTTTGGGTTTCTCTGTTTATCTTGATACTTAAAAATACTATCAATAAAAATTATTTTTAAGAATAAAGCTGTTTAAAACGTTATCTGTAGTAATATGTATTTACCTCTGATGAAATTAGGCACACAATATATGAATTTATTTAAATACAATTATTAAAAAGCAGTTCAATTTTAAAAACTTATTTATAAATAATGGTTTTAATAAATTTCTTACAAAATTTAAAGGCCTTATTAATTCCTTTATTAATTATATATTCAATTTTACGTAATAAATTGAAAACATTGGAAATAAGGCCTAATATATTTAAATTTTTCGTACCATTCATTTTTTTTTAATACTACAAAAATCCTGTAATTTTATTGTTTTAAGGACATAACTTAGTTTACTCAGTTATCACTTAAGAACGTTGTTTTTTTTTTTATTTTTGTTGGGGTATTACCTTACCCTTTGTTCTTTTTAAAATTATTACAATTTGTGTATTGTTATTAAAATAAAATTTACCTAAGCCTGTCTTAAATCCCAAACAAAATAAACAAAAATATTATATTAGTGGAAAATTTTTTAATTTGTCCTTTTCTAGAAATTAAGTATTATTTAACTTTTGTTAAACTATTTTTAATATTGCTTAAGTCGACCTCGGATAATTCGACTTAAGCATTTTCTTTTTTTTATTTTTTGTTTTATTGGTACCCTGTTTTACTTAATTAAAGTACATCAATTAGTAACACAAGAGATGTAATGTCTAAGATGACATTGCCAACCTTTAACATTGAATTTTGGACATGTCAGGATTTAAAAAAAAAAAATATTCAAAATAAGTATTCAAAAATGTCAAATAAAATGTTCTATAAAAATTTTTTAAAAAGAAAAAAAAAAATAAGCTACCCCGGTCCGAAAAATCGCGCGTGTCTTAAGACCTTAATATCCACTTATACTTTAATATACTATTACCTACGTTTAAAACTATAAACTTAAAGCAAATATAATCATCAATTATAAAATTTAAGATGTATCAGTTTAAAGGGTTTTTTAAAATCACAGTATAGAGTTTTTTAAGTTACTCAGTCAAAAAATTGGAAAATATTTATAATTCATTAACTTAACATTTAAAAAAAAAAACCCAAGTCTTTACTGGCAGAATTTTAGTTTTAGAAAACATAACTGACAGCTGACCTTTGACTTTTCGTAGGATCTCTGAAATATACATCAATTTTTATTGAAAATCGTTGGGCTGAAAATGATACTACACAAACCTAATAATAAAATCCAAACTTGCCCTGAATATTTCGTAAATCAGCATTTTTTTCCCAAAAAGAATTTGATTTTTCGCGTTAAAAAAAAAAAAATGTAGTTGTTTTACGTCAGATCTATTTTTTGTAAAAAAGCTATTGTATTTTAAAATTTCCCTAATAGTTTGTTTTTATATTAAATAAAATATGAAATTGTTTACCCAAATTTGTAATATTAATATTGAGGATCTAGTTTTTTTTCATCGGGAAATTAAAAAAAATTAAAATTAATTGCAAAATAGGCTTTATTTGCATTAAAAAAAAAATTTTTTTAACGGAGCACATAAATTACTAAAAACCCCCTTTTAACTATGAAACAATTAAATTTGCCTATTGATATTGTTAATGTAAAAGATTATAAATGCCCTTATATCGGACTACCCCAAGTTCTAGTTGGTATTACCGACTAAAACATTTCTTTTTTTCTGCCCCTTATGTCGGCTTTCCACTGCTTAAGTAAAGCTTGTGTTCTTTGACTTTCTGTTTTTGCTTTAATAATTTCCCATTTCCTTTGTTTGTATTATTATCTTGTATTTTTTTTTTGTTTGTTCCTTGACGAGCATAAATTCTATATCATTTTCCTATAGTCAATTCTCACTCTGTCTGCTGGGTTAAAAACATAGGCGCGGCTTTTGGCACCACCGTTTTACAAAAATCTTGGGGAGGAAAACTTGAACCGGAACACTTGGGCGCAACATTTAGACCAAGGAAAAACATATAAATATTATTTTGTTCTGTAACTGTTTTTTTTCTAAATATAGTTAAATTAAAAAAGTACTAACTAAAATATATACTACACTACAATCAAAACCTACTTTTTTGACGTCTCCTCGGTAGCGTAGTGGACAGAGTATTTGCCCCACGCCGGCAACCGGGTTCAATATCCACCGGGGAAACATATTTAGGCAGTGTTATTTAAAAAAACGTCCGTGTAAAATTTAAAACCGTGGTTGATCAAGGGGTTTTTAAGAAATTTTTTTCCCAAAAACAAATTGTAACATAAAAACCCCCAAGATATTTTATAGACTTTCAGGTCCCTCAGTTCAAGCCCTAAGCCGAACTGTCGACTAAAAAAAACAAAAATTTTTGAAGACATGGTTATTAAGGCATTGCGAAAACGGCTTTTAATATTCACCACCGTCAAAACCCAACCCCCGTCGTTATTCAATATAAAACAAAAATATGAAAAAATTTTAAAATATATCCTTTTTGGAAAACAGCAATCAATACCATAACCCGTCTAAAAACTTTTAAAATTTACGATGTTTGCAAAAAAAAAAAAAAATTAAAATATATTTATATATATATATATATATATATATATATATATATATATATATATATATATATATATATATAATATATATATATTATATATATATATATATATATATATATATATATTATATATTATTATAATATATATATATATATATATATATATATATATATATATATATATATATATATATATATATATATATATATATATATATATATATATATATATATATATTAATATATATATATATATTAAATAAAATAATAGTTAATTAATTCAAATAACTTAAAGTTTAATACAATAAAGTCTGTACCTACCGATTTCCGGAATGTGGCAAAGTATACATTGGAGAAATAAAAATCCCCTTGAAATAGGACTTAAAAAACACAAAAAACATTTAGAACCAGATGAAACGTAGAGAGGGGTTGCCGAATATGCATAAAAAAATTAAGTATAATTAAAATGATAACATTGCTCAAGACCTTCAAGAAAAGAATAAAAAATGCCAAAAGGTATGGAAGACGCCATTTCCCAGATACGGGAACAATATTTAATGCAGCGGAGTCAGTTACCCTTAATGGAAATTGCACATTAAGGGGGATAAGGTTTTTATTTATTTTTTATGTTTTTTTTTTAATTTGATTTTCTAATTGTAGAACCTTTTGGGAATATTGTGTAAAAATTTGAGAGAGATCGGAGAAAAACTAACGAAAGATATAGCGGTAAGCAAGGTAGGCCGAAACTCGCTTTTGAATGTTCAAAACTTTTAAGCGTTTTTCCTACAGCTCACGGTTTTAAAGTCGGTGCCCCTTATAACTTTAAAACTACTGCACTAATCCTTTTAGAATTTTAAGCTTTTCTGTACATAATTTACGAGGTAACGCTGGAGAGTTTTTTTTTAATTTTTATTATTTTATATTTTACAGTGACAATTTAGCAGTTTTTTTTTCGCAAAAACTACGTTTTTCAAAGTGATCCCAAAATGTAAAAAATTAAAATTTTGAAAAACTTTAGTTTTTTGACTTTAGAGAATTCAGCACCTTGTTATGAGAGGCACCGCAATTCTACTTTTTTCCGAGACGCTTCCAAATAATTGCAGCCATTGCCATATTTTTTAATATTTCCTAAAATTCTACTTAATATTCTTTAAATGTTATACAATAATGTTAAACTAGTTCTAATAAATAGATTTTAACTATTAAATTAGCAAAAATGTGCCACTTTTTGTACGAATTAACCTTACCCTCCCACCCTTTCAATAACAGCTTAACAGCATCTGTGCCATAATATACCAATATACAAGGTAATCTTAAGGTGAAAAAATAAAATTTAATTGTGGGCCACTTCTGACTTACTAAGATGCAAGATAAGTATGTTTCGGTACTTGGATACCGGGGATACTGAAAAAAATAATGGGTTAACCATCTTTAAACTTGGCAGTCACGGCACTTTATACTATACTGCACTATATAATGGGCGTACTAAATATAAAAAGCCTATTATGTAGTAAACTTGTTAAATAGTGTAAGTTTACGATGTATCCAGTTCTTGTACCTTAACCTTCTCAGGGTTTAGAAAACTTATCATAAAAATACGGATGTAAGACAATGCACTTTAAAATAGACTTTATTCAATTTTGCGCAAAAATTCCAAGTAAAAATGTTTGCCACATTTTTCACTATGTTTTGCATGACCCATGTCCTCATTTTACCGACCAATTAAAACCTAATATATAACTTTTATAACCTTTAGCATATTACAATTTTAAAGACTTATATTTATAGGTCGGGTTATTCACAAATAAATATGAATTCCAATTTTTTAATTTTTATAATTTAAAATAATCTTTTTTAAAATAATAACTTTTTACGCATATTATTTGGTATCTTGTAATGAAATATATTTTATTCAAAATTTTACCTGACCTTCAAAAAACAGGTTTAATAACTAATTTTAAACATTGGTTATCCCTGACATTCTCATTGTTTGGCATGTTTCAAAATACCAATAAATTCCTTACATAATTACAACATTCCTTAAATGATCGGGTTTTGCTAGAAGCAAATTAAATACATAAGCAACATTCCGGGTAAAAAAGAGGTCTGTCCATAAAAGGTTTCTACCATAATTAGGCCATATATATGGCTGTAAATAAAGAGGGTGTATCATACATTTTTAAATTAAGTGAAGCAAGTGCAAGAAGACCAAATATCATACAAATTTATTTATATATGTATTTAAGCATTGGTTTAGTTATCAATAATTGAATGTATAGAAAGTAAAATATACAAAAAATTAAAGACATGCCAATCATACTTTTAACTATTTTTTTACGTTTTTTCCAGATTTTTAATTTTTGACTAATAAAAAAATACTAAAATATAAAACTTTACCATAAGTAAAGTTATTTTAACAATATTATATACACTGTGTATTCAAAAAAAAATAGGTTATTGCATGTACATTTAACATTAAAATTTATTTTAAATTAAATAAACCCATATATTTGTTTGTCTAAATAAGAAAACATGTAACCTATAAAGTTTGTTATTTTAATGGGTTATGTAATAGGTGTTTCAAAAAAGCAAATGCTATCGCATAATGGCCAACAATAAAACATAAAGAAAAGCAGAAAATAAGTATGCACCAAAGTATCAATAATATTATTACCAAAAATTTATAACAAAATATTGAAAATATAGTCCCGAAAGTTTGTCATAAGAAGGGGTATTGCGGTCACTGTTTTAACTTTGTCCAGTTTTATTTAAAAAAACCCAGTTTAAAAATAGAAAAAATTCCTAATTCTAAAAATTTTTCAATAGCACCTTGTATCTTAAAAATGTGGCCGTTTTATAGCTATTCATGTCACATTTTTGCCGTATTTTTGATTAAGAATTTTTTTAATAGGCAATGGCATATATTATTTGAATCACCCTTTATAGGCACAACATTTAGTTAAGTTTAGTTAGTTATTTAGATAAAAAAGCTAATACAATTAAATTTACCGGCATATTTTTTATTGGTAAATAAGATAGTTAAACACGTCTTTAAAACAGGACTCATAAGAGACGGAGAACATCTTAAAATTTTTATAAAAGAAGCTATAACAATTCAGTTAAAGGTTTTTAAAGGTAAGTTTTATTCCTGATCGGACAAAGGCTTTTATAATTTCTTTTTAGTTTAAAGTCGGCCTTTAAATTAAATAGCCAAAAAGTTAATTAAAATAGTTTAAAAATTGATGGATTAAAATGTCATTTTTTAACTTTTTACAAAACACTTTCCAGTATTATGCCGGTAAAAGGCTGTTTTGCCTAAGTTATATTGACATTGATTGATGCAAGAGAAGTTACTTTTTTGTAGCAAAAAAAAAAACAAAACAAATTTTTAATTTAAAAGCCACATTGTTATTTATGTTAGGAAAAACAATTTTTAGGTTGTAACTTTTTGGAATATCCATTTTGTTTATTAGGTAGGTAGGTAGTAGGTTTAAAGTGAGTGGGTATAACACCCTTCCACCGCGACCGATCGGTCTATTGTTTGTGCGATTAAACATTACTAAAAAAATACTAAACTATAGTATAACCTAAACCTATATTACTTTTATTTAAAGGTTTAGCATGTTTATACATGCCAAATAATGTTTTCAACATTAGGTCTAATAGCTATAGGAGAATAGCTACTTTTAATTGAACGAAAAAAATACTTCTATGTATACGAAAAAAATTCTGCCTCTCACCAATTGTTAAATTATATCTGCCTACTTTTTAAAAGCACACAGAATATATATTTTTATTACATTTTATTAAGTATCAATGTGCTTCCAGTGTGGGAAGCCACCGCAAAAAAACAAAAGATACGCAGGAAACAATTTTTTTAGATTACTATAAACTAAAGTCAATTCAAAGCCTTACTGCTGCCTCAGCTCAGCGGGTTCAAATTGCAATAAAATCGTGAAAAATCGGTTTTTTCAATATAACTCAAAAACAATTGATTTTAGGAAAAAAGGTATATAATCCAAATTAATGGTCCAATAAAACTATATATTTTTTTAAATTTTCTATAGTCTTTTTAGTTTTTAACAATTTAAATTTAAAATAAAAACGCAAAGATATTAAAAACTAAAAGAGTTACGAAAAAATGTATTTAATAAAAATATTCTTCTTAATAAGCTGTATAAAAAAGGTTATGTATGTTTTAATAAAATAGGTAATAAACGGAATATAAGCAAAAAAAAGGAAATGACCATTAAAAATTCCGCTAATAACAATTTTTATAGTTTATTTAGCTTAAGCTCACTTTTTCTAGGCTTTTCTTAAATTTTTGTTTTTACTTATTTATTTACTACTTTAAAGTATAATCAAATTAAAAATTAGACATTAATTAAACTGAAAACAAAAATATACATAAATTATATATTTTTTCATTCTAAACGAGTAACTGTCTTAAAAATTTATCAATATTATTATTTAAATCTATAATAAGAATATTCACACGATGAGCTATACACATAGTAGAACAGAAGATCGAGAAATGTTAAGTGTCCTGCCAGGTATTTAACATTCAGATAGAAGGTGTATTTTTTTTAAAAAAATAGAGTTTAAATTTTGTTTGAGTTAAAGTTTTAAGTGGACCGAAATGGGTACACCTATTGGACCAAAAAAAAAAAATCGTGCCACCACGTTATCCCCCATTGCCTTAAGGCACATGTGTATTGGTTTGTTTCATTCAGTAAATAGGACATTTTGAATCTATTTTTCGAGTCGGAGTTGGTAAACTTACTTGTACCAAGAAAATATTATCAGCGAAATTTTTATTAGCAAAAATCACTTTTTTGCTTATATCTCCTTTATTACTTATTTAATTAAGAATGTGTATAAAATCTTTTTTATAGAGCTTTTAAAATACTTATTTTGGTTTAATACATTTTTCGTCATTCTTTTAGTTTTTGAGATATTTGCGTTTTTATTTTAAATTTAAGTCGGTAATATCACAAAAACTAAAAGGGCTACAAAAATTTTATATAAGAAAATGACGTAATTTTATTGAAACATTAATTTTAATTATATACCTTTTTTTTCTTAAGTTAATAGTTTTCGAGTTATATTGAAAAAACCGATTTTTTTAATAACATGTTATTTAAACCCACTGAGCTAAAGTAGCAGTGCATTTTTAAATTGACTATAGTTCATAGTGATATAAAAAAATGTTTCATGCGTATCTCTTATTGGCTAGCTTTTTTGAGGTGACCTTCCGGACTATGTCATATAAAGTAAAATCCTAATTTTTATAAGATTAGATTGGGGTAACCTCGTAATTTAGGTCCCATAAGTACCTATTAAATTTGTTTTAATCATATTCTGCATTAGGTAAAATAATTACATGTTTCCAACCTTTGAAGTTTGCGTCGATAGTTTAATCCAACCAAAAGAAAAAAATAAATAAATCAACAGATAGTGTGTATAAAAGGTTATCAAATGACATAAAATATACCACAGGCTATTTAAACAACACTAAAATTACTGCAGCCGCTTAGTTATTTAACTTCACAAGGGTCTGCAGCTGTAACAAAGTTAACAAGTTTATATGGGCAACAAAAATAACATTACGCTGGTTACGTATACGTGCTCAGAGTATCGCTTAAGGCATTGATCTAATTTTACTAAAACCCAACGTAGATTGGCTTGGATTTCGTCGCTTGTTAAGATTGGTAATTAAATAAAAATGGATTTTTCTGGATAAATCTGTGCCGGTAAAAATATGAAATATTTTAAACAACAAAATGTTTTTTGCAATGGGTCACTGTTAAAATAGGATAAAAGACTTACGACCCAGTGATGAATGCGTTGTTAAACTCAGCAATAGAAGACTTAAGAATGGGTTAAATTTAACAAAAAGGTAAAAATGAACACTCTTGGCAACAGTGTATAACTTAAACGTTAACTATTTGTCAAAAAATAATTTAATTTGAGATTTTGCATTTAAAATAAAATAAACATATGAAAAAAAAACCTTAAAAATAATTACCTTGCACCGAATATTCAAAGTTGGTTCAATATTTAACAAAGTAATTTTATATATTTTCTTCAAAAAAAAGCAACATAATAGATATAAATCACCAATACTGCAGAATTTCTTTATATTTGGGTTTTTTACAGGTTCTCTAATACATTTTATTGATACGAGCCGGAACTAACCTCTTTAATAAGCATAAGTTAATGCTGTTTAAAGCTACAACATACGGTACTTTAAAAATACTGTTAGAGACCCGATGTGGTAAAGGTCCGATTCGTCGCAAAGCCTATGTCGAAATCCAAGTTAAACGCACTCTAGGGTGTAAAACTTGATTTAAGAAACTTTGCATCGCAATGAAAAGATGTTCTTGGTTTTAGAAACAGCGCATATACGTATAATAATTATTACACGCACGCTGGATGAGATAGGTTTTGGAGTGGCTCAAGAGCGTTTTTTAAAATTTCACATAATAATTGCCCTTTTATTGTTAAACTTTTCAGAGCACACCCAGCTCTAACGCGCGAAAAAATTTTCGTCGCTAGAATTAAGCTACTTAGATTATCTATCGCAACCTTCGATATATACTACTAAAGGCAGCCCTGCAACTTGGTCGTGCGGACACTCCACATGAAAAAAAATATAAATAAGAATAAGAGTGCAACATTTTCCCCTCGCTCTACGTGCTGAGTAGAGGGCGAGCGGGGTATATACTATTCTCCGCCGACTAATCAGCACGAAAACCATGAGAGAAAAGTTTAAGTTTTATTCGTCTTTTTCTCTTACGCACACTGTGAGACTTGATCGGTCCTGTATCTTTGCAAAATTATAATATTTAGTAATGCAAGCTGAAAACGTAAGCTTCAAGTAAGTGCACTCTCTTCTGCATCGCAAAATCATGCAAAATGTTTCAATTTAATGATTTAGGCGCTAACTGTCCTATTGTTTTTAGCTTGCATTACTAAATATTATAATTTTGCCAAAATACATGTCCGATCAAGTCTCACAGTGTGCGTAAGAAAAATACGAATAAAAGTACAACTTTTCTCTCTTGGTTTTCGTGCTGATTAGTCGGCGGAGAATAGTATATGCCCCGTCCGCCCACTACTCAGCACGTAGAGTGAGGGGAAAATGTTGTTCTCTTATTATTTTTTTGTTTTAAAGAGAATAGATGGATTTTAATGTTAAAGAAAAATTTAATAAGTTAGGTTCTGGTTATTAAAAATGTCAATACTTTTAGATTTTAGGATTTAGGATGTTAGAGTTGTTACTCTGTGTCTAATACAAAATTATAGATGTCGTTAGTTGAAAGAAAACAGTAATAAGAAGAATGTTTAAAAGTTTAATAATAAAAAGTTTTGCTTGTTCTTTTTGAATGGTAAAAACGTTGATTTTCATTAAAAGTAAAACCTATGGCAGTGTCTATTCCATTAATTAAAGAGCAGTAAGTAATAAAATTCTTGTAAATAAACTGTTTGTACCTATTGTTTTGCTTGTTTTTGAGAAAAATATATAAAACTACTTTGTTGTGCTGAACCAATTTTATTTATATTCTGTGCAGGAGTGCAAGGTAATTATTTTTTAAATCTTTTTAGGCTTAATGGCTTAATTTCTTGTTATCTAGGTACCATGAAATGTTTAAAAATGGGCTGCGTTGTCAAGATTTTAATTTTTGACTCTTTGTTAAATTTAACAATTGTTAAATCCATTGCTAACTTTAACAAAGCGATCATTACTCGGCCGCAAAAATTAAATTTATTTTTGGTCAGTATAGCCGAGAAAATTTTTATAATGAAGTACACATTACTTCTATTCTAAATTTTATTAAAATAACAAACTACCAAACATTAAACGGTAAATGAACAGAAAAAAAAATTTAGTTTAACTGATGGGTTAAATTAAATACTTACATACAAAGGATACCAAATTGTAAAAAAATATATATTCTGTAACCAAAATGTATCAAACAAAAACGGCATAGAAATTATAATAAATTATAAAAAAGTGAAGGTGAAAATTCAAGTTTAATTGTGCAGAAAATAAAAGTAGGATGATAAAGACCATTATGATTAAAGACAAAGAACATGCTTTACATATAAAAATAAAAACCTTTTGATTAGGGAATAGTCCCATTAAATGTTTTTTGTGTTTAAAAAATCTATTTCAAATTTACGGTGTATGATTTCTTTGCAATTGATTTTAGATGTGTTTTTTATAAGGTACCAAAGGTGACTTTATTTTTCACGTTTTGCTAAAAACCAATTTATAATAGGTTAAAAGATTTTTTATTTCAAATAAATATTATTAGGAATAAAACTTCTATTTGTCATAATTTTTACTAATACTTAATAGTATTTTTTAAAAATATATTTTAATATCCATAAATTTTATAATTTAAAAGCGTTTTTAACAAAATAAAGTTAAAGAGAGATGTTAATAAATTTAAGGTAAATTAAATATTGAGTAAAAATAAAAAGGTTTCATTACTGTTATTAAATTTTGTCAAAAAACGTTTCCATTTTGGTTCTTCAAACCAATAAAGCATTGCGTATCTGGCCCGATTTTACACAAGGTGGTTATTTTTGAGGCCCATGGCTAAAAACGTTCGAATACGTCTAAAAACCGATTTCCCAAAGTTTTGTTTCAAAATTCGAAAGTTAACCCCGTGCAAGTCTCCGTTTTTTTGCAAAATTCAGCCACGAATATTTCAGAGCTTGTTTAAGGAGATATTCAGTGAAAAATTGACGCGATCATAGGCTAATTATATGTTTTTGCGGTCGCTGAACACGGTGCAATCGTTAGTTTTTTTCTCTGATCAAGATATCTTTTAAAATTTAAAAAATTGAAAAAATTTAAAAAATGGAACATTTTCACTTTTACAGCTTAAATTTTATTAGTTAAAACTTGTATTTATCGATAAGCTGTAGTTAGGGTTGTAAAGAAATGAAAGATCTTTAAGATGCAAAAAACTCGGAGTGATTTGGTTGAGATCACCCCAAGATACTGGCAGAATACGCCATGTAGGTGTATTGAGCAAAAACACAGCGTTGAGAGATTTTCCGTACGACGTTTCGATTCCGTTAAACTATCATCAACTTTATTTTTTTAAATACTGACCTGGGTTTTTTATTTAATTTTTTTAAGCCCCTTATCCCAATTACAAAAATGTATAACACTTAATATTTATGAACATATATGGAACGCCCCTATAAGAAATAATATGCGTTCCTTGTCTTACTCATGGTACCTTATGTAAAATATGTTTATCTAACAGAAAAATATTAAGTGTTATACATCATTGTAATTGGGATTATAACTGCTTCAAAAAAATTCAATAAACAATGGAGTGCCGTATTTAAAAAAAAAAAGTTGATGATGGTTTAACGAAAAACAAACGTCGTCGAATCTTTTAACCTTTTGTAAAGCTTAAAAAGTGGCCATATAAAAGTGTCTTTTGTTTTTTCATGTCTCTTTAAATAACGTTAGAAAAAATAAAAACGAAATCGGCAAATCTTACAACTGTCTTATGAGCATGTTTAGGCACCTAAATGCGCAACTTGCCTCAATTTAATACTTTATCTCTTACGTTTAATCCATCATACTCATTTTAACACTGTTATAATGATATATATATATATATATATATGTATATATATATATATATATATATATATATATATATATATATATATATATATATATATATATATATATATATATATATATATATATATATATATATATATATATATATATATATATATATATATATATATATATATATATATATATATTATATTATATATATATATATAAATAATTATATATAATATAATATATTTATTATTATATTTATGATATATTATAAAAAAAGTATCTGATAAAAATTTTTTTATTAGATATATATTATAATAATATTTAATATATTTTATACTTCAAAAATTAAAAATTAAATGGTAAAGAGTAAATGATTTATTTGAAAGATATGAAATAAGTTATAAAAAGGTTTAAAAGTAAAATATTCTAATACCAATTTTTGAAAAAATCGGCTACTTTTATTAATTTGTGATGAAAATTATTTTATTATCAATTAATAATTAAATTAACAATCATTTTGTATAGTCTTGTTGATAGTGACAAGTTATTGAATTCCTTTTATAATTATTAGCCCTAGTAAATATTTAATTAATTAATTTATTATAATTTAAATTTTTAATTAAATAATTTTTAATTAATTTTTATGTTATAAATATAAGGAAATAATATTTATAATTATATCAATAAGATTTTAATTTTATTAAAATTTAAATTAATTTATTTTAATAAAATTAGAAATTTTAGATATTATTAAATATTTAATTTAAATTTCTATAACTTATTTTTTCTAAAATGATTATTATAATATTATATTTATATTATATAATATATATAATATATTTAAATTTATTATAATATTATATATATAATATAATATATTAATATATATATATATATAAAATATATAAATTATATTAAATTTTTTATACTGTATGTCCACGGAAAAGGTTTGAAGAGAAAAATTTTTATTTTAATTTTATCAAAAGCTACTTGTAAAAAATTTTGCTCTTCTTAGAGTAAGATTGGGATAAAAAATTTTTAAATATTTTATACGCTGCTCAGAAAATTGAAAAACTTAAAATGGTACAAAGTAAAGTGCATTTATTTGAGAAGATATGGAAATAAGTTACTGGGAAAAGTTGTTTAAAAGTAGAAGATAGTTCCTAATACCAATTTTTGAAAAAATCCCTACTTTTATTAATTTGTGATGAAAATTATTTTATTATCCATTAACTAATTCCAAATTAACAACTCATTTTTGTACTAGTCGGTGTTGATAGTGACAAGCTCTATTGACACTTCGCTTTTATAATTCATTAGCCCTAGTATCGTCAGCTTTAAATGCTTACTTTACAGCAAAAAGCTTGATAAAATTGATAATAAAAATTTAAATTGATATTAAAATAAATTTAACTACAAATAAATAAAAGTAGGCCGATTTTTTCGAAAATTGGTATTAGAGACTACCTTTTAATTTTAAACACTTTTCCTAGTAACTTATTTCCATATCTTCTCAAATAAATGCACTTTACTCTTGTACCATTTTAAGTTTTTTCAATTTTCTGAACACCGCGTATAAAATATGTTAAATGTTTCCATCCCAATCTTACTCTAAGAAGTATAAATCTTTTTTAAAAAGTTTTTCCTCTTGAACACCTTTTCCGTGGACATACTGTATATATATATATATATATATATATATATATATATATATATATAATATATATATATATATATATATATATATATATATATATATATATATATATATATATATATATATATATATATATATATATATATATATATATATATATATATATATATATATATATATATATATATATATATATATATATATATAATTTTAAAAATATATAAATTTTTATCTAGATATAATGTAAGAACTTTGTTAAAGGAAAATATAATAACCCTTGAGCGTCTCTTTTTTTGTATTTAGGTGGCAAAATTGATATCAAAAAGTGCTGACATTTTTTGACCGGTCAGATCAGACTCGACCTTTTTGAATATACCCTGCTGAACACATGTATTATACAAAAAAACAAATCTTTTTTTTTTTAATATACCCTTTTATCATGGATTCTCCAAAGTGACTTTATATTTTGTTTTATACTGTAAGATTTAATAAATGATTTATTAATTAAAGAAAAGCTACAAATAAAGACTTTTTTCATAATAAACATAAAAAAAAATTCTCTTTGCTTTGTTCGTCCGATTGCTGCTACTTGTAAATGCAGGGAAACAAAAAGTCAAGTTAACGTTTAAAGCAAAAAATGGAATTGTCCAGAAAACAAAAGAGTTTCATCAGTATTCTCTAAGAAAGACAAATAAAGGAAGTTATATGCCAAAGCATTTTATATAAAGCTAAGTTTATTTGAAGAGGAGAATTTTACACAAATTTAAAGGAGTTTTTGTCAAAGGAACTGCATCGTATAAATATTTGTAATACCTAAAAACATTTACCTTTTTTATAGTATGTCATATGCAAATATCATTCATTTAATATCTTTTTCTTGTAAAATATTTCGTAAGGTTATTGTTTTCAATTTATTCTCTAAGCAGAAATCCGGCTTTATCCTACTTTATATACATTAAAACTTATTGAAGTTTTTGATATCAAGTAAGTATATGCCTAACTTTAAATGGAATACAATATTAAGGTTATGCTAAAATAATAGACATTAAAACCTAGAATTTTAAAAATATAAAACAGCACGTTAAATATAGACAAATATTTTTTACAAAGCATTTCTTTATCAACATTTTAATAAAAATTACTAAATGAAATTATTGTAGAAAAGCAAATATTTATGGATCAATTAAATAGGATAAAAGACACCAATTTTTCTTTAAAAATTATAAATAAATAATTTAGTTGTGTGCTTTTTTGTACAAATAGTAATAATAATATAGCCCAAAGCACTATCTTTTAGTGCAAAGAAAGCTACTATCTTAAGAATATTTGGGTGACCTGATGAAGAAAGGTTATACTTATAATACACAACCCTTAAACACTTTAGTTTTTTCCAGTTATATACATAAATCTTCACGTTCAGCAGGACAAAGGTACTTGTGTATATATTGCACAAGAATCGCTTGCCCTGCAATGGTATGTATTAGTTTTGATGGTACCATGTGTAATAAACAACAAAAATTTCATGCTATCGTATAGCTGATGTAAGCTGAGCGAAGCGTATTTAGATTAGTTGCCTAGTGGTACCTAGCTGTACTTTATATCCCCAAATTTTGACCTATTAGACCAAATTTGATGTCTGTAGGTATTTAGGGATTAAAAGAAATAAAAATCTGTATTGGACGTGTGCTTTTTAAAGCCAAAGTATTAAAGGAAGTAAAATAAAAATAATATTATTAATAATAATGCTATTATTGTCATGGGTTTCATAAGTAAAACATTATAACGTCAACGTAGCTTTACCTAGAATTTTGAATATTGATAATATAATAAAGATTTTACTAATATTAATAAGTCCTTGTTGGCTACTCGCCAAGGTGAAACTGCTTCGATTCTGGTCCCAGGAAATAGATCCGGTCTGCACAGAAACTATTGACTCTTTTAAACTTACAGATCGCCTAAAATAAAATAAGAAAAGAACCCTAAAAATGTCATAACAATTGAAGACCTTTAAATGTTTCTGAGGCAAGCCCATCACTGTTTTTAAGATAAAGTTAATTTAAAAAATTTATTTACAATTAGGTAGTCATTAAGATTAAAATTATTTATATTTTAATATAAATTTTAAAGCTTTTAGATCGTTATAAGGTAAATAACAAATTAATCTGTTATGTCAGGCACATTTATTATTGAAATTACTTGTTGAACCGAAACCCTACAACCATCTTTGTTTAATAACGTAAGAGCTCTTTATTTTATTAAACGTTTTTTGAAACATGATTTTTTGCTAAAATATTAGAACCATTACAGTTTATTTTGCGGTTATTATTTAATGCATGTTAATAGATTTTTAATATGTAGAATTATGTGCTTTTATTATATGTCTGATGTTCCCTTATGCGTTTGGCTATTGGTCTTGAAGTTTCTCCTGCATAAAATTTAATACATTTAAAACGGATTTTATTTTTTGCTATTTTTTATTTTAGATCTATAAGTTTTTATATTTTAAAGATTGTTAAATTCGTAAAAACCAACTTGTTAAATTTTATTTGTTGTACGGCAAAAATAAAGTAGTAGTAGGTCTATATTAACTTTGTATTTAATTTGGTTTAAATTTAAAAAACAACCATTTATAAAATCCAAAAGAAATAAATTTTAATAAATTTTTTTTAAGCATTACACTTTTTTTAGAGAAAGCGAAAGAAAGTGACATTTTTATTAGTTTAGTTGTACTATTGTTAAAATTGACTTATGATTATTAACAGCAAGTAAAAGTAATTTACCATTAATATAATGACTAAAGTAATGTAAGGTACTTAGTAACAGTAAATAATAAATATTTATGTAAAATCATTTTACTTCTGCCCTACGATCGTAAAAATAACTATATATCTTCATAGGTTTTTAAAACAAGTAAACCAAATTTTTTAGTTAATCGTGATTGCCCTTTATTATTTTAAAATTATTGATTTGTACCCAATTAAAATGTAAACAACACGCAATACAGCTTAGTTTTAATCACCAGTTCAGCAGAATATTGGCAGTAACCTGCGTGGGTAATGCACGTAACCTGTATATATAGCTACGCAATTTAAAGGATTAAAGAGATCGCGCAACTAAACCGCTCATTTATTTTTTCGTATCTTTTAAATAAAATTCTATTATTTTTCACAAGGCAATTTTTTTAAAATAGCCTTATTGCTTTCATTTTAAATATTTAGTGTTATAAAGGGTCACCCCGTGGCTATCATTATAATGGTTCAGAAGGAATTTGTGTTTAATCACAAAAATATTTTTATAACTATGGTTTATACTTAAAAAGATTTAAACATATTATGAGGACGACTCTTTGCCTGAATACGCTATTTTGCTTTTTATTGAAAGGGAATCAAGCACTGATCATTTAGAGTTAGAGCAGTGAGGGTCAAGAGTAAATTCTAACAAATATGTCACAGAAAAAAATATAATTTAAATACATATTTTTTGCTTTTATTAAATTTGATCCAAACATGGGAAAGTTTTTTTACTTGATCCGTATTTATTTTTAAATTTAAAACATTTATTTTAATAATTTTTCTTGTTTTTTTTTGCATTGTTTATTTAATAATAGCAAAAGCCTATATATTTTTTTAATTTTTACTACCTGAAGAAAATTAATAAAAAATACCTCTTGCGTATAACCTTCTGTTTTAAATTATATACAAAATAAATTTCTTATTAAGGGCTAAAATTTTAATTTTAACTTGTTGGTAATGCTAATGGTTAAATATTTTTAATGTATGTTAAACAAAAGCTTAAAAATAAAATGTATATAGTTTTTAAATTATCTTTAATTTGCTCAAAATTTATCCCGGTTTATTTCTCAATGGTGAACCAAAGATATCAGACGCGTTTTAAAATTTTGCACCTATTTAGTTTACCAAAGAATAAAAATTAAAAATGCAATGGTATTTAAGAGATTAAAATGATAAAATAATAATATATATATATATATATATATATATATATATATATATATATATATATATATATATATATATATATATATATATATATATATATATATATATATATATATATATATATATATATATATATATACATACAGTGTCGATCATCGACTTGAATAAATTTAATAATAAATAAATGGGGGTGTATTTATAAAAACGCTCGGACATGTCGATTGGTATTTTTAATAGAGCATTTTTTTCACTCAAAACTATCTGTACAGGACTTGTCATGTAACGGTGGCCAATATCAACTTTCTTAATTTAAATGCAACACCCCGTATATTACTCAATATTTGTTTTTTTTCCAAAACATTTAAGACATATTTTATGTACAATGTCCTATACCTATCTTTAACGGTTTCTTAAATATTAACCGTTTTCAGACTTATTGCATTTATTGCCTTTGCATGCTTGCCACTTTCTTGAGGTTTACTTTTCGTCCATATACCTACTAAAAGCAGCCTTGCCGCTTGGCTGTGCGGACAAGCGTGCGAGAGAGAAAGAAGAATAGATGTATAACATTTCTCTCTCGCTTTGCGTGCGGGGGGGGGGGTATATACGCCGCCAACAAATCAAGAGTAAGAAAGAGAGAGGTTAGACACCTATTCTTTCTTTTCCATTGTTTATGCCCTCAGAAGGTAAACCCAAGTAAATTGGCAAGCATTTAAATACAATTAATCTAAAATTAATATTTCGAAACAGTTGAAGATAGGTATAGGACATTGTATATGAAATATATCGAGAAAAATCCAAAAATTAATAATATACAGGGCGTTGCATTTAAATTAAGCAAAGTAGTATTGGCCACTGTTACATGACACACCGTGTATAAAAAGTTTTTGCTGGAAAAATGCGCAACCAAAAATACCAATAGACGTATTCAAGTGTTTTTTCGTAAACGACCCTATTGATTTATTATCGAATTTATTCCATTTGGCTGCAACAAACTGTTTTTTAGCCTATTTAATGTTTTTTAAAATAACCTTTTTATTTATATATTAAAACTAAAACATTTTTTTTGTAAAAAAAGTTGTAGTTTTACTAAATATATTTAAGGATTTTGTTTTTGTTGTAATCAGTTAAAGTTTGGTTTTGTTCATTTTATCATTGTTACATGCACTAGAATATAACCAAGGTTTTGAAATGTTCACCCTTTGACACCACATACGTATTAGTCCATATCATAAAAACTTCTGAACCGATTTTAATAAAATTTTTACTGTTTTCTAACTTAAAGATAAGGTTAGGAAATACCAATGACTTTATACAAAAAATAGAATTAAGAAAAAAGAAACGTCAATATTTACTTTATTAGTTTACTCGAGAGTTTCAGTATTCATGAAGGTAGTTAATGAGTTTTTTATATATAATAGAACATTTACAGCAAGCAATTAGGTAGGTAAATTACCTTTTAAATATAATTGTATTTAATGACTTTTACCTTAAAACCGACGATTGGTTTGGAAGCCCTAAAAGTTAATCCTATGCAAATATATTGCAGTTTCAATATTATAACAAACCTACATACAGGGTGATTCATAGGTTGACGCTTTTTTTTTGTAACTGTGTATAAAACTCGTTAAAATACGCAATTTTTTTTAAAAAACACTTTTTCAAAAACCCAAAAATAACAAAGCTACATAAATTTATTTAAAAGTGTGCGGGTCTGAGCATAAACAAATAGTTTATTTCTTATTTACACTTGTTTTTTGCCCCCTTAATCACACGGTATGACTCAGTCGCTTGGCTTAGTTGCTTTAACCTGACAAGGCGAAAGTAATTTTAATTTTAAATCATTGTTAAATCGCGAAAATGGCACAATCTAAAAACAATAAATACGTGGATATATTCCTTATTTATGGAAAGTGTCGTTAATCTGCAAACGATGTTTCGAAATTGTACGTGCGGGTATTCTGGACGATTACTCGGGTCATTGCAAGTCGGGTCGGTTTAAGTAAAAAAAAAGTGTGAAAAACATTGCGGGAAAATCACGTTTAACGTTTCCAAGCGGAACAGCCTAAATACTTCTTGGGAGGTACAACTTACTTAAGACAGGATCGTATTCGCCACAATAAATAAATGTAAGTTCCTTATTTTTAGTATTTTGAAAAAAGTTATTTAAAAAAGTTGTTTATTTTCATGAGTTCTATATAC
Source organism: Listronotus oregonensis (assembly GCA_019359885.1). NCBI lineage: Eukaryota > Metazoa > Arthropoda > Insecta > Coleoptera > Curculionidae > Listronotus > Listronotus oregonensis. The sequence continues at coordinate 20,342 of JAHBCN010014703.1, forward strand.
AGTTAAAAAAAAGCGTCAACTTAGGAATTACCCTGTATATACCTGCCAAAGTAATAACATTTTTTTTTAACCGGTTAAAAATAAAATTGTCACAATAAAAGTTTTATAAAGAAGCCACCAGAAAATCTGACAACGATGTTTTTTTAATAGTAGATAATTCATTTTAGGTTCTATTTTTTTTAAATACTCTTAAGATATATTAATAAAAATATATTTATTTATAAATATATACACTATATTACCGAGTAATATTACAGAACATAATACTTTTACTTAATTTTTTAAACTAAAGTTTACCTCTCTTTTTAACATTCCATAACAAAAACAATATAATTGATAAAATTGTTTTTTAAAAGTGGCTTATACAATACAACATTTATTGGGCTTTGAAGAATTGTCATATAAATCAAAATATAGGTATCAAGAAGTCTGTTAAATATTTCATCAACTAGGCGAATACAAAAAATTTATGAATAATATTACTTGTTTGTTGGAAAGAATCGAATAATATGAAGAGTGTTAACAGACGATAAAAGCAGAAGTCCAAACAACTTTCTTTGATCACTAATATACAGGGTGCTGCTTTAATATTGTGAAACATTTCACAGACGAACAATTGATTAAAAATACAAAAAAAATTCTTATGACTTATGTCCTAAACTTATTATCTTTTCAATTATATAGTGCAGAATGTTCCTATGGTTTTAATAATATATACATGTATTATAGAAATTGTAGAGCATAAAATTCTTAGCAAATTTTCTTATTTTGTTTTTATTGGCCCAACCGTTTTTGAGCGCTGAGAATACGCAGTGCTTAGCCATGCAAGGCATAACGCATGATCAACCGTGGGTCCCAGTAAATTATACTTTGTATGTGGTTAATTATTACTAAATACTGCATATACATGAATAGTTTGCATTATTTATTAATTAAAACATTATGTTTAATAATATTTTTTATTTATCAAATATATTCGTTTGAAAAGAAAGGCATTGATCCCAAATCCTTTACAATTTAAAAGGGAAAATTTTTAAGAACGAAGATGATGATAATTAATTAGGAAATTGACACCCGTGTTTAAATTATTAAAGTTTTATAAATCTTTTTATATTTTAAAATTCTGTTATAGAAAAAATTTCATAATGGCCAAATAAATATATATTTAAAATTTTTTTATTTATTTCTTTTCCCCTAAAAAAATAATTTAAAAATATTAATATAATTAAATATACATAAGTTTACCTAAAATTTTTTACACGCAATAGGTAAGTAATTTAAACAAATATTTTAATAAATAAAAAATATTGAATTTTTATAATATTTTATAAGTAATAAATTATTTAAATTCATAAATTGTTTAGTGATAAAATTAACTTTATACGACGTATTATTTACCGCGGCACACCATTGATCTGGCATTATACTGTATATGGCCAAGCGTTGCGCACTATCCCAAAATAGATAAGGTGTAAAAAAAAATTTAAAAAAAATCTAGAAATTTTTATGCCTTTTAATTTTTATAATAAATGCCAATATCAATAAAACTATAGGAAGCGAGATATTTGCAAAGAACCTAATTTTGTGACCTTTGACTTTAAATATCTTAAGAAGCGGACAAGGAATTTTATGAGACTTTTGGGAAAAGTTAAAGAATACCATAATAAATATTTATACAAGTTTACTGCTTATTATTTCTCACAAGGTAAAACCACTGATCTGCCTGGGGTAATAGGGCAAATTTTAGAAATGTGGATAAACATAGCCTCATAAAATTTGAGATATATGTTTGGGTTTTTCAAAACTTTCTAACAGCCAATATTTGTAATTGTCTGCTACCATAAGAAAGGGTTAAAATTTGTAATCCTCAATGTTTTTTTACTTAGATTTTTTGTTTTGGGTTAAAAATTTGCTATTTATGCAAATAATGGTTTGTTAGGTACTTTTTTTTTATTTTTACTCAAGAAATACCCCTGTAAAAGGGAT
>JAHBCN010014704.1:0-22318 GCA_019359885.1 Listronotus oregonensis
TTAAAAAGGGGTATAGGAAAAAGTTATATGAAGTTGTTACCTTATTTTGATCCAATCTACATGATCCCAAATTTTGGACCATACCTTTTGGGACACCCTGTATAACAAATTATTAATTTTATTAATTTGAATCCCAAATCACTCAAAATTTGCAAAAAAAACAATACAAAAAAAAAAAATAATTTTTTTTTAAAAATTTTTTAAAGGTTTTATTAAGAAAATCCTGAAAATTTGGTTATACCTCGAAGAATATTGCGTTTAGACAAAAAGGTTTTATATAACAAAATTAAAAGGTCTTGTAAAAATATATAGTTTATGTTTTTAAACTTTCGTGTATCTTTTATAGTTTTTAAGATGTAAACGTTTTAAATTAAAAAAAAAAAATAAGTATATCTGAAATTGGCCTTTTCTCGATTTTTTGCTGTTTCACCCCAATTTGACTCAGATTCGCGTTTAGCGAAAAGAGATACGCTAGCAAAATCTTGTCTGGACACCAGCTCACACCACTTTTATTTTTTTGTCTAATTAATAAATAAATTATATATAATTATTACAATAATATATTTCAATCAAAAACGTATAATAAAATTTTATACGTTTACTCAAATAATTAATCCAATTATTTTTTTCAGGTTGTCTAAGGATCTAGAGGAGTCGATGGAAGGCCACCTAATAGGCGACGAAGGCTTCATGGACCTCTTCAAGGTAAAAGTAAACCGGAAAGCCTTGCTAATAGCCTTAGGTTTACGAAGCGTCCAGCAGCTTTGCGGATCAACAGCGATAACTTTTTACTGCAAAACTATATTTCAAGAAACCGAGGGTTTTGTGTCTCCGAATATTGGAACCATACTCTATTTTTCTTTGCAAGCGGTTCTCGCCATAATGGCATCGTTTGTAGTAGATATTTTAGGCCGTAGACCCATGTTCTTATTTTCACTATTTGGTACCGCTATAACATTATTCATGGTTGGTATCTATATGTACCTTAGAATTCATAGTGATCTAGATTTGGAGAAATTTAGCTATGTACCTATGTTAGCTCTGCTGCTAAATGTGGCGTTCTTCAGCATGGGAGTACGAAACATTCCTCTGTTAGTTATGTCAGAAGTGTTTAACCCCAGGATCAAGCCTGTAGCACTATGCTTTGCGACTATTTACTACGGAACTCTAGCGATTATAGTGACCAAATTTTATCACATAACCAACGAGCTGGTAGAGATGTCTTGTCCACTTTTTACGTTCGGGGCCCTGAGTCTGGTATGTCTGGTGGTTTATTATGTTTATGTTCCCGAAACCAAGGGGAAGACTTTAGAAGATATTCAGAAGTTGCTTAAAAAATAGATGTAAATAATGTATTTACATTCTTAGTAAAAAGTGTGTTACCCATTTTAACACAAAAACTTGTTGTACTGATTTCTAATATAACAAACATAATAAACAGTATTTAAAATTGATTACAATTTGTAAATGTTAAATTTAAAAATTATGTTTTTATTTGTTTGTTATAATGTTTTACTGTTTTATACAGAATGATTGTTAAATAAAATTAATATTTTAAGTTGCCTTGTTTTAGTTTTTTTGTGATACTAAAGCAAATCACAAAATTATAGATAATAAATTTTAGAAAACAGATTTGGAGGATTTTTAAGTTTATTATAAAAACAACTTATAACTGATTTATTTTTCGTAGAAATCGGTATTCTAAAAAAATAATAACTACTCAAGATTTAATAAATAAAAAAACAAATACATAATTTCTACTTTTGTGTTTTCATTTTTATGCAGTTTTTACTCTGTATTTGTAATAAAATTTGCAGCGATTTTGGGTTTCTTTTACAGGGATTAATTATTCCGATATTAGCACAAAATATTCCCTAGGCCTAAGACAGCGAGGGCAGTCCTAAACATTCATCAAATTTTGGCGACATACCGCGTTGAACATTGTTAGGACAGTTGCTTTGCTTTGCTTTCACTTTTTTGGCCTCCGTCGGTAAACGTTCAGCCAGCTCTCCCCTTTCCAGACACACGTTGTTATCAACGTGAGCTTTCCCAGGCTTTGTAGGTGGAACTTCTGGATAGTCGGGTTCTGTAACCCCCAGAAATTCCGAACTTAAAAAAAAACTTAAATTCTTAACTAAAAATTATCGATGCAAGGCACAAACAATGGCGATCCGACCAGGGACTCCTTCTGGTATCACGCCTAACCGTTTTCTGTTACTACTGCCCCTCTCTGCTGAGCGCGCAACCATCTTCCGCCATTAGGAAAATCCCTCGTGCGTGGGGCCCTCAGAAAGGAACAGGTATAGGAATCTTCGTTCACAGCGCTTAGCCCCAGAAGAAGGACTCCATCGTTTGGCTTGAGTTTCTCCTTGATCCCCGATGGCAAAAGCTGTTGATACAGCGCCTTTAGCCGCCTTCGGAAAAAAACTATGTAGTTTTTTTATCGCGAGCACTTCACTGATCGGAGGTCAAAAAGGAACTGCGTGTTAGGACAGTTAACATACCGGTTTATTTTCGCGAGAAGCGGTAACGTAGGGGAAGGTGTTCTGACGTCAGTATCTACGTCATTACTTTGTACCCAGTATTTACCGCTATCGCCACTAGTCAGGAGGAGCGTTAATAATGGTTATGTCAAGTTTCAATTTAAAATAATGGAGGATTCGCGGCTTTTCTATTGTTTTGGTTCTTGTGATGTTTTTTTGCTATGGTTTAACAACTATTTGGAGTGCAGATTTTTTGGTTTATTTGTTAATTTCCAAATGGATGAATTAGTGCAATTATATTTAAAGGATAAATTTACTTGTTATAGTTGACTTGGAAACAGCTAATATCTTATTAAATGAAAAATTTGGTTTATATATTATCTTTTCGACTTATTTCTTAACTCTCCAAAGATCTTACATTTAAACTTAAACTTAAAAGTGTATTAAACGATTAGTATGTAAGTTGACATACGTAAACCGTTTCGTTTTTGCGAGGATAGGCGGGTTAAACACGGTTAGAATGGTGCTATCAACCAGTAGTTAAAAACGGTAAGTCGAGAAAAATTGTGTTTTTGGAGGCGTTCTAGCTCTTTTAAGGTACACACACATTCCGAAAATCTTCAGAAAGAGACGGAGAGAGACAGAGAGAGTCTACAGAATCCGGTAAAACAAAGGTGTTCTCATATTCAAACATCCCTAAGGCCAGGCCTACGCAGTATTTTCGTAGAAGATTTCCGGAATGTTTGTGGCAGGCATTGGGACTCATTTCTAAGGCCATGATTACAAGAATTTTTGTCTATACATATTACATAAAACTTGGTGAGCATTTATCTTTTTACTTTAAAGAGTATAACAACATCGGTTTTTGTATTAAAAAAAAAAACATTACAAAAAAAATCCTCCAATGTGGCAAGGCTTAAAGCAAAATCAGTACAGGAATATCCAAGGGCTGTTGGACAGGGCCATATTTAAAACATTTCCTGTATTAAAAAAAAAACATCTCTCTTATGTAGTTTTTTCTGTAAAATCTGACAGAAACCTAAAGAAATGATTTTCAAGATAATTTAAATTGAAACAAAATCATAAAATAACAATTTTCTTAATTTATTTCTTGTTCATTTTTGAGAGCGTCTAAGGTTTTACAACGTTATTGATTTAATTATATTATGATCCAGTTTTTCCAATTTGTATAAAAGTGGTAATAAATGGTTGATTTTATGGAATATTGAATGTTTGTGTTTGTCATTTCATGTTTTTATAGTTATCTTTTTCTACTTTCTTATTTAATTCGCATATTTCTTATAAAAAATAAATTATTTTGGTATTACTTATAATAAATCCTTTTAATAAAAGGTATAAAAAGACACTTTTAAAAATAAATCAATAAATTTGGTGACCCATTGAGAAATTGTTCATTTTAGGTGGTATCTCTTTTGTTTCATTTCAAATCATTTTCCCAAGTGTAATCAACCATATCACTTTTTTTAATGAGTGAAGTCACAAATATGGTTCTGCCCTGTCCACATTGGAGCCCTGTACAGTATCTTTGATTATATTTACGTGGAGATAATAAAACCTGTTTTATATAAAAATTGTGGTTTTTCTTCTATCATTTAAAATTATCAGTAAAAAAATATTGCAATAAAAAAATGGAAAATATAGGCAACTTCTATATATATGGATGATATTTATATTGACGATATTTGGGTGAACCATTTTTGAGATATTTTAGCCTAAATTATAAATAAATTGCAAAAAAGTTTCATGTTAGTATCAAGAAAGTCATGGAAACAATAAAATTGTTATGTTGCTGAATTTGGTGAGGTTTTTCTCTGGACCAATAATATTTATTCTTCCTATTAAACATGCCTGCTATAGTAAAGAAAGAATCGTGGGTGAATAGAATTTTATTTAAAAACTCTGGATCCTGCTGCATAAACCTAGCTATTTTCAATGCATACTCAGGTCGGTCCTGCATGTTTTGTTCGGAAAAGTTCTGGACGGACATAAATTTATCAGGATAAAATTTGTGAAATTTTAAGGTTGGATAAATTTTATAATCTGTTTTTAAGTTCAGAGCTGGGATTCTGTAAAAATATAAGGAAAGAGAATGTCAAAATTGGGATCACATGTCCTTGTTGCTCTTAAAGGTAACTCATAAGTTTGTCACTGTTTCGAAAGAGATAGAGAAAAGGAATGTCAAAAAATTTGCTTACAGAATCGGGCCCCAGATGCCGCATCCGAGATTAATATTTCAGGATTTTCTAAAATTATTAAAGTAGTTAGTGCTAGTCCAATAGAAGCAGTTTAAATTGCTGCCAAAATGAAGCACAATAGAGATTTTTTGTTCTTCTAAATAGCCCTTTGACAACAAAGCAATATAAATTATTCCTAAAATATTAAACTACAATTTTTTACAATATCGAGACGTCAAGTTTATTATAACAATTTTATTGTTTTCATGGTTTTCTTGATACTTATATGATTTTTTTTTTCAATTTATTTATAATTTAAGCTAAAATATCTCAATAATTGGTTCACCTAAATATCATAATATATAATTATATATATATATATATATATATTATATATATATATATATATATATATATATATATATATATATATATATATATATATATATATATATATATATATATATATATATATATATATATATATATATATATATATATATATATATATAATATATATATATATATATTTATTATATTATATATATATATATTATATATATAAATATTAATATATATATATATTATTAATTTAATTTTTTTTTTCATTTTTTAATGCGATATGTTTTTACTGATAATTTCAAAAGATAATATGGAAAGAAACCTACAATTTTTTCATAAAACATCTTTTTCTATCTTCAAAGCTAAAGGCTTTAAATGTAATAAAAGACTCTGTACATCAGAGCGTTTTATAAAAATGTCAGCAGTTCTAGTTAGTTCGGATATTTTAATTATTATTTTAAGACTGTCTTAAAACCAGGTATAGCACTGATAATGCGAGATTTATCGTCCATTTATTTAAAGAAAACGCTAACGCGGACAAACTAGGATTTCTGCAATACTTTAAAATATTTCATCTTATATGCTGATGCTCTGTACCCAATTAATATTTTATTAGTGACAATTGATTGTCTACACAAAATTATTAAGAATTTCATTAGTAATATTCCATTTAACTTATACATATGTAGTAGAAAGTGTTTTGTTGTTTAAAGTTTTTGGTTAATTTTTTTTTAAAGTATGAAAATTTCATCCAGTGGAAACGTGAAGTTTAGTAAGAGTAATAATATTTATCAGTATTTGGCTGCTATAACAGGTAAGATAATTATTTTTACAGTGTACATGTAAAAAGACATACCTTTGTCAATTATCCTTCTTTTTAAAATTGTTAAAAAAATGGATTTTTTGATTACTATTTTGGCAATATATACTTTGTAAAATATATTTTTTAAAGAAGTAACGTCAGTCGCCAACACCATGTTGAATGTAGATTTATCCCATATCTGTAAAACAATTTAAGATAAATACGAATAAGTATAATAATGTTACTGTCACAATATTTCTTCAGATAAAATTTTAAAATATCTATTAAAGGTTTTTTTTTAATTTCTCTGCGTTAGAATTACAGTGTCAAATATTTTAAAAACTATTAACAAAGGGAGTTAGGATCATTAAATCTAATAATGATCAGGTTTTCACCCTGTTCGTAGGCTCTTATAAACTTGCCGACTGATCTAAAAAGTACACCTAAAAGCTTAAAATAAAAACTAAAAATCAACGATGTTTTGGTAGCAAATCTCCTTGAAGCTTTTAAATTAAGAAAATCCTAAAAATCTTATCAATTGTTGAATTAAAATTTAATGAATTTGGATTTTATGCAATAAGGTTGGGACAATTTTTCGTAGAGCTGGAAACCTGCACGGATGCTTATTATAGACCATGTTCCTTTCTACGGTCATCCACCCTAACTTCGTTTCTGGCTCTCCAGTTTTGTTTCTAATTATATTATTTATAGTAATCACTTTTTAGCCTTAACTATGTTAATGCTGCGATACCCCAGAGCTCAGCACTAGCACCAAATCTTCTACGATCAATCCCATCCATAGTTTGCTAACATAAGAACCTTTCACTCTAATATTAAGTTTATCAAGCTATTCTCTAAGCCTGATTTGGAAAATTAGAGCTGGCTAATTTAGATATCTCTTTACCAGGATCCTAAATTAATATTGAAATGGGGTGCCAAACATCTGGTGCCCTTAAGTCACTCAAAAACACAATCATGTTCGCTGTCAAGGAAAAAGTCCGCCATTACACTTTCTTAATTATAAACGGCCAAGTTCTCCAGAACAAAGAATCAGTTAATCTTGTAGGCGTTACTTTCAAGAATAATATTAATGGGCATCAACGCATTATATTTATAACAACAGCAGCTTTAAAAAGCTCGAAATTCTCTTTTGAGTCAGAAAATATTTTGCCCATTGTAATCTGTATACTTTGTATATATCCTAAATCGAACCTTATTTTGGAAGATTGTTCTCATAATTGGGTTATGTCGTCTCCTACCACTATATTCTTGATTTCATCAAAGAAACTTGTTACAATTCCTACTCTTATTGGAAAGCTTTCATCTCTTACCCATTAACGAACTGTAGCTTTGTCGCTTTTTATAAGTATTTTTAAGGCTTCCGCTCCGATGCCTTATTCAATATGATTTTTCCTCTAGCTTTTGCCAATAGAGCAACACGGAGCGCCACTCTTATGTGTCCCTCTATACTTCTTTAAGCTTTTGTAGACTGTCCCAAGATAAAAAAAGTATATGGTTACCCAGAGAAGAGAGGTATGTTCAATATTTTTTAAAACTTAAGAGTGGTAATTAATGACTTTTAATAACAATTAAGCATTTTCTAATACGAAACAATATCACAAATAAACCTTAAATCATTTGTGACATTTTATCATATATTCTAATTTTTTTCTAAAGTCCCCAAAATGTCCATAATTTTTCATAACAATATTTTTTAAAGTTTTTAAAAAGTCTTTTTTTTTATCGATCTTTAAGTTGGTAAGATGGTAAGGGTTAATTCACTTTAATAACACCAGTTTATATCCCAAAATCGGGGAGGTGGTCATAAATGGTTAAAAATTTATAGATTTTTTAAATAAATTAATTTTTCACAATAATATAGATGTTTTATCACAAAAACACACACACACACACAAAAGGAAGTGAGGTCTGCTGCAGTTTTTTAGGATTGTTAATTTATTTAATGTACATGGTCTTTGATTATATTTACGTGGTTTCTGGAGCCTTTATTTTTGAAGACAGAAAAATGTTTAATAAAAAAATTGTAGTTCTTTTTCCATATTATCTTTTGAATTTATCAGTAAAAAAATATTGTAATAAAAAAAATGGAAAAATATAGGCTACTTCAACTTTTTTAAATAGAACACCCTGTATATTATGCGCTACAATAAATATATACATTGATGATATTTGGATAAACCATTTTTGAGATATTTAAGCTTAAAATATAAATAAATTGAAAAAAAAATCATATTAGTATCAAGAAAGCTATGAAAACAATAAAAAGTGTTTTAATAAATTTGACGTATTGATATTGTAAAAAGTCGAAATTTATCATCTTAATAAAAATGTTTTATATTGCTTTTGTCGATGGGCTATTCAGAAGAACAAAAATCGCTGTTATGAGTCTTTTTTATGGTAACAATAAATGTGAGACCGACAGTGCAAAGGGAATATTCCCTTTTTATATTCTTAAAACGTGTACCATCTTAATCTATAGATACTATTACATACATAGTAAGAAATTATTAAACAAAAAGCTTTAAAAAGAAAAAAGACTGGCAGAAATAAAAAAAGGGGATATCCTCGTTTTTTCAGGAATAATTATTATACTTTTCCTGGTTAACTACTTTTAATAATTTTAGAAAATCCTGAAATACCAATCTCGAAAGCGGCATCTGAACCTAAAAAACAGATTATAAAATTTATTTAATTCTAAAATTTTACAAATTTTATCCTTATAAATGTATGTCCGTTCAGAATCTTCCTGAAAAAACATGCAGGACTGACCTAAGTATGCATTGGAAATAGCTAGGGTTATGCAGCAAAGTTTTTAAATAAAATTCTATTCACCGATAAGTCTTCCTTTACTTTGCGGAAATGAAAATTAAAAATAAACATTTTGGCCCAGACAACCTCACCAAATTCAGCAACATAACAATTTTATTTTTCCATGGCTTTCTTGATACTAATATAAAACTTTTTTGAATTTTTTAACTTAACCTAAAATACCAAAAAAATGGTTCATCCAAAATCATCAATGTAAAATTTATATATATTTGAAATCAGAAAGAAAAAATCTTTCTTGTACCCATAAATACAGGGTGTTTCTTAAAAAAAAAAAATTCCTATATTTTTAAATTGCATTTTTTTTAACTGAAAATTTCAAAATAAAAAATCCTACAATTTTTATATAGAACTTTTTTTTGTCTTCAAAAATAAAGGCTTTAGAAGCCACGTAAATATAATCAAAGACCTTGTACGTACATACTGGTTTATAAAAAAAACTATTTATCATGATTTTAAGTATTCATTTATTATACAAAATCGCTGAAAAATAAAGAAAAATCCTGATGACAAAAGTTTGTAAAATATAGAAATTAGTTTTTTTTTAACGCTGAAAGGTTTAAAAGGTTTTAAATAGAGTTAACTGATTTTAAAAATTAATTATCCAATGATCTAAATTAACGTAAAAAAAATTGTATTGAAAACATAAAAATATTACATTAAAATTTATTTAAAAGAACAATTTTTGCGCCACCATTTTGTCAAGATTTTTTTTATAAAGTGTAATTTCTTTTGGTACATTTTATATATTAATATAAATTTAATACATTTTGCGATAGGATTTTTTAAAAAGCCCGAGTTGGTATTTTTGTTTTTTTATTTTTCCAGAACTATTTTAACACTATACATAGTATATCACTCTTTTACCGTTCATTATACACACATCAAAATGGTATAGGTCTAGGGGATAAAGTTAAATTTTGTTTTCTATGAGCTGTTTATGTAGTAGAGTAAAATTGTAAAATAAAACGAAAATGTCCAAAAAATACTTTTGTCAAAAAAAAAAAATCATTTACAAATTTTTATACAGGGTGTTCAAAAAAGAAAATAAAATTATTTTCGATACTAAGAAATAAACATTTTAAGACATAAAATCTAATACAGTGTATGACCACCTCTATTGTTCACAATAGCTCGGCATCGCCGAGGCATACTCCTTATTAAAATGTCTATCTGGCTTTGGTCAATTGTTGCCACTCCTGAATGAAACAATTTTCCGGCTCCGCTCTTGTTGTTGCACGATTCATAACACGTCTTTTTATCCTATTTCCCCGTACTTTTGGATTCAATTCAGGGTATTGGGCAGGCCACGGCAATAAGTAATATTTTGGATCGAAAATGTCTTACTGTTCTCGCTACATGTATGCGTGCTTATTCATCAGAATAAATTCGTTCCCCTTTGCGCTGCCTTGGAGAACAATAGGTTAAAAAATTTGTCCATAAGCATTGTTTAGAAAGCCCTGAACAAAAACGAGATCAGTCCGTCGGCCCCCCCAAACCAAAATTGTTCCGCCCTGGTACCAAAAACCACCTCATGGATAGTTTCTAAAGAGCGGGGTTTCCTGGTCGTTTCCACACCCTTATTCTTTTAGAATCTGGCCTCAAACCAAACCAAGAGGTTTTTAAGTCTGCACTACTCATCTTTTTCCCAAAATTTTGGCCTTTTTCCCCTGGACGTTTCTTTGAGGGAACTGATCTTAATTGACACAAACATAATATATCCATAGCCAATCAGCTTCAAAAAAACTTGTATTTCCCTTTGACCTAGAAAATATTTATTCCCTTTTTTAAACTAAAATCCCGACCCTGCGGAGCCCCCGTCTCTAAAAAAAAACGTCTCCCAAAACTCTTTGCTTTTTTTTTTTCTTAAAAAAAACCATTCGCACAAAAACCCCCTCCCTATTGGAACCTTATCGAAAACCCAAAAATAAAAATTTTTATTGAAAGTTATGATAAACTATTTTTTTAAAAAAAATAATTTAAAAAATTGACGAAAAATAATGGATTTTGTTTTTGATTTTTCCCTGAGTTAATAAAAAAAAGAAAAAAAGAGCAAAATAAATATAGGGGTTCCGAAAATTTTTTTGCCAAGACCCCCCTAATAAATTCATAAAGTTTTTTTGAAATTTTTTTAGTTATGATCAGATTTCTTTTGGATTATTATTGAAACCTGCCTTTTCTATTAGGTTTTTTTCCCGGAAAAATTTTTTTCCAATTATGGGTCTTTTATGGGGTTTAAAAAGTAATTCCCCAAACACAGCTCCCAATAGAGCAACACTTTTCGCATTTAAAAGCACATCTGAAGAGATTACAAACCCCCTTTTAAATGGTACCGGCGTAAAACCTAAGTTCCTGCAGTTTTTTTTTTCCCCTCTAAACCTTCTTTTTAAAACCCGTGTTTAAAAAACTACCTCATTTTTAAAAATCCCCACGGTAGGTTAGTACTTAAGCTTTAAGACTTGGTGGACTGACCCATGTATGAAAAAAGTTTTAAAAAAGAGTACAACTTTGCTGCAAAAAATGATTAAAAACTTTTTTTTTAATTTTGGTCACTAAATTTTTTCTGCGAAAATTAATTAAAAACTCACACAGTCTGGATTTAAAGAGTTTTTTCAGTAAATATTAGTAAAATTATTTTAAAAAAAGTAAAAAAAAATGGGAAAAATACATGTTTGACAACTTGGTAAATGCAACTTAAACGTAAACATTTTGAACTAACAATGAAACTAATTTTTTCTATTTTTTAGCCAATCTAGGAATAATATGCAGCGAAATGCACTACGGGTGGCCCTCACCCTCGATACCCATCCTACTCAGCGGCAACTACACTTTTACCATCACCAGTGAAGAAAGCTCTTGGCTAGTCGTTGTTCCCCTACTCGGTGCCATCTTGGGCGCTTTTATTACAGGAATAATAGTAGACATTTTCGGAAGAAAGAAGCTGTTGATATTTTCTTCAATACCATTTATAGTTTCTTGGTTGTTCATAGCATGGGCTAAGAATAGTATTTTAATGTTTATTGGGAGGTTCATGGCGGGTATGACTGATGGCCTCAGTTTCACTGCTGTGCCTATGTACCTGGGGGAAATAGCAGAGCCTAAGATAAGAGGGCTGATAGCTTCAGTATGCCCTGTCTGCATTATCTTCGGAATTCTTTTGATTAATATTCTGGGATCCTACTTATCCATTGCCGTAGCATAATAGGCAATCCTGCCAATTCTCCTTCTTTGACTTTTATATGGATGCCGGAGCCCCTACTTCTATCTGAGGAAGGAATTGAGGATGCTAGAAGAAGCCTACAAGTTTTTCGAGGACATGAGGATGTAAGCGTGGAGCTAAATCGTATGTTAGAGGCTGTTCAGAAGCAAAATAAAAACAGGGGAAGATGTTTGGACTTGCTGACAAATAAAAGCAATAGAAGAGCTATTATTATAGCTTTTGGTTTAAGAGGTGTTCAGCAATTAAGTGGAACCACAGCAATTATCTTTTACTGTAAGAAAATCTTTGAAGAATCAGACGAGTTCATGTCACCAAGTGTGGCTACCATTATATACTTTGGAGTTCAACTTATCCTTTCAGCTCTCTCTTCGATAGTGGTTGATTTTTCTGGAAGAAGACCATTACTAATTGTTTCTATCATAGGAACTGCAATAACATTATTTATCAATGGTACCTATTTATATATTAAAGATCGTACATCTATAGATACATCAAGCTTTAACTTTTTGCCGCTAGTGGCGCTACTGTGCTTCGTGGTGATGTTCAGCATTGGTTTACAAACTATCCCTCTACTGATCATGGGAGAAGTATTCCCGACAAATGTAAAGGCATTTGCGCTATGTTCAGCGGACATTTACTATAGTATTATAGTGACGATTATTTCAAAGTTATTTCACTGGGCGAATGAAGAGTTCGGAATGTACGTGTCGTTTTTTGCGTTTGGAATGTGTTGTATTTTGGGGTTAGTTTTTATTATTTTTTGTGTGCCGGAAACTAAGGGAAAGACTTTAGAAGATATTCAAAAGGAACTAAGGGGAGAAAAATAAATATATATTTTGTTTCTATTGTGTTTATAGCTTAGGTAATTTTGATAACAATGGTAGTAAAAAATTGTAACACATTTTTTAAAATACATTTATTGTATTTGTTTTTTATTACTGTGTTTTTTTAAGGTGCCCTGCACAGACCGACCTACAGAGGTCGATCTTAATTTCCATGAGATGGTAGGACTTAGGTATATTAATTCTACATGAAAAATCAAAATTTATCTAACAATGCGCAGTCTGTACAGAACAGGTGGAAAGTAATTCTCGGTCATGTAAATTAATATTCTAAGATCCACATTAGGGACGACGTTTACCCAACTGACTACCGGATAAGAATTATTGTTTGTCAAATATACGGCAGAGTGATGATCGCGTTGTTAAATTTAGCAATGGACTTAGCAATCGTTAAAAGTTAACAATGGTTTAGAATGTTTTTATGTTTAACAAAATGTCAGATTTTGACAGGTTGCCTACTAAAATCATTGAATAACACTGACAATGACGTTTTGTTAAACATTTCAAACCATTGTTAACTTTTAACAATTGCTAAGTCCATTGCTAAATTTAACAACGCGATCATCACTCGGCCGTTGTATGTTAACAAATGAATTGCGAATGGGTTATTAAAAAATGATGGTCAAGACTATGATTAATTAAAAAAATAATAAAAAAGTTAGGTAATGAAAAGGCTTATTCCTTTATTCTATCTAACAGTACTAATATACAACTTTTTTTTCAATTTCATATTAATAAAGTCCTCAGAAAATTTTAAAATTTAAAACTAAAGATATTATTAAATTTTTTGTCAATAAAATTAAAGAAAAAAATAATAAGAATTAACATTATACAGGGAGAATCAAAACTTTTCAAAAAAATAATTAATTAATCATAGCGTTGAAAATAATTTTTTAGGCAACCCATTTGCAATCCATTTGCGAATTTGATATTTAATTTTTGCATCGTTAAAAGATGACGATTTTACTTTTAAATAGGAAGAAAACATATTTTGGAATTTGACTTAATATCGCTTTCACTAAAATTTTAGAGGAACGTACGAGAGAAGAGAAACCTTCTTCTCTCATCTCGTGGACTTGAGAAAAATGGCTTTAGAAGGTTATCTCAATTCAGTGTTCGCCGTTGGTAACTTTGTTAGTAATAATAAAAGTCTAAATTCAAAATTGTTTCAATTAGCAAAGTAGACGCGTTTTAACAACCTTTAATCGTATTTTCCAGTTTGATGGAAGCATTATTTTAAATGAAACAACTGTATATTGTGTCACCATTAAAAAGGTGGTACAATAAACAGAGTGTTCCAATTAAAAATTTTTATTTTACTGTCAATAGGCTCCCTGCACATGTTTTTTGGCGTAAAATAATCCTTTATACCTAAAAAACGCTCCTGCCAAATATTTTTTATATACAAAATTCTACAACAGAGTTACAAGAATTTAAACTTTAAATATAAAACTTTCCGCGAAAAGGGTATCTACGTCACAAGTCGTTGCCACCCATATTTACATTAAATTCCAATATTGCATCTCGAATGGAATGAAGACTAATCCCGATATTTAATTTATTAATTTAGTCAAATTCGATAAGGTAAAAGATTATTTAAAAAATATGAAATTTATTTGTAAATAGATATGTAAAATTGAAAAATTTGAGATAATTTTCAACTGCTCTAGATAAAAAATAGAAATTTGCAAGAATTTTTATAGAAATAAGATTAATTGCTTATTATTTGGTCTTTTAATTTTACAGGAGTGGAAATGTGGTTAGAGTTCACACGTTATTAAAATTGATAAATTGAAATGAAGTGTATATTTCTTTTCTTTTCCATAAATGGTGTAGTGGCCCTTTTCTAAGTGTAAAGAATGGTATTAAATGTAAGATAGCCCAACGTATCAGCCTGAAATAGGGGCTATTTAGTTTTATTGTTTTAATTGGCTCTTAGGGGCTAATAACAGTAATCTGTGGTTTCCCACCAAATTTTTAAGGGAGAATCTTTTGACAGGCCAAAAAACCACGAATTTTTTGGACTTTTTTCAGGTTTTTCGATATATCTCGGAAACTAATGGTCCTATCGATTTTTTTATTCTGTACTTTTTTAAAGAGTACTAAATTTCTTATAATTTCCAATAACTAAAGTCTCATTTAACTCTAACAGCAAGCGAGCTACAGCCCGTTAAAAATTGTCTATTTTTGCCAACATTGCAAAAAATCACCAAATCCTCCTATTGACTCCTTCATATTTCTTTATAAGTCGTCCAAAATATTATAAGAATCATTATGGTTGAAAATAGTTGACCTAACAACGCCCTAGCTTTGGTTTTTAAAGCGGCGGAGTAAAGGAGGGAGGTGCGTTGGTAGGAAGAAGGAGTGACGCACAGTGTTACTTACGATCTTATGGTATGACGATGACAAAAATCATAACTCTGATTACACCAAATGCAATTTAAAAACAAAAATAAATTGTTATTTATAGACCGTCGGTTAAACTTTCTAAAGGAATTTTTAAAGTTTTGGTGCCACGACTGGGGTACACAGTGTGTCCCTAAAATAATCTATAAGTTCATTCAAAATTCGGGTGTTTTTTTCTAAAAAAACGCTTGGATCCGTGGATTTTTTATTTTGATTGGGGTTTTTGGCATAATATTAATATGTTTTATTTTTAAGTTTTAAAAATTAAGAAATCTCTGTTGATTTCGGCCACACAAATACAACAGAGCTTACTTAATTTTTTAAAACTGAAAAATAAAACATAATAATATAAGTAAATAAATTTTAATATAAAACTACTTAACATAAAAACCAATTCTTAAAATTAGCAATAGCTTGCAAAACAAAATAAATAATCAGAAATAAATCATGAATAAAATTTTAGTTTAATTATTCTGAATCAGAACTACTTGATTCTTTAATTAAATTTAAGTTACGAAAAATCTAAAAAAATAGTGGAATTCTCAGGATTTTTAATAAACACATACTTTTCTAACTGAAAATCGAATTTGGTAGAGTTTTCCTTAGATTTAAATTTTCTGAGGCTAGCTAAATGGGGATCGGATGTTAACAAAGGCGTTCTAATTATTTTAGTATTCGCAGATATTCTAGAGCACTTACTTCTTTATGTCTTGCTTTCAAAGAATCCTCCGAAAGCTGACCAACTGGTAAGTCAAAAAATTCGATTATATCACCCCCGTGAACTAATAGCTTATGAACTGTATCGTGTTGTGTACTGTATGAAAATTTAAAATTAAACAAATATTTTCAACACATTCACAATTTACTCCTGTAATTTCTGCACTAATTTGTGGAAAAAACGCCTAGCAAGTATTTCCATCATTTGTGGGGCCATACCCAGGCTTAGGTTTATCAATTATTAGACCCATTTTAGATTAAAATTCACTTTGGATTCTTTTTTTTTGTTGTTTTCAAATATTTTTTTAAATTTTTTTCGCCTTTGACTCGCCAACTTTTAATTTCTAATGGATATGATAAGTGCAGCAGGCACTTAAAAAAACGTATTCAACAATGTAAACTTGACAAACCAATATATTTGAAACACTATATTCAAAACACTTCCCTTAAATATGGTAAATAGCATCTCGTATGGGATTTTTACAGAATTACCTTCACAGATAGACTCATAAAGTTTTAATGCGAAGTAAGTCTTCATTTTCTTTTTCATAAATACAAACTTCATTGGCTTTTTTTAAGTCAACCATTTCTAACCCTAATCAATTTTATGTTTCTTATAATACTTTGAACGAGTTATAAAGAAATATAGAGGAGTTAAGGAGGATTTGGCGATTTTTTGCAATGTTGACAAAAATAGACAACTTTTGACGGGCTGTAGCTCGCTTGCTGTTAGAGCTAGACGAGACTTTAGTTAGTGAAAATTGTAGTAAATTTAATTTTCTTTTAAAAAGTATGGAATAAAAAAATCGATAGGACTATTAGTTTTCGAGATATATTGAAAAACCTGAAAAAAGTTCGTGGTTTTTTGAACCATCAAAAATTTTGGTGGGAAACAACAGATTACTGTTATTAGCACCCTAATAGACCAATTATAACAATAAAACTAAATAGCCTATTTCATGCTTACTACAATGTACTATTTGATCGGGCTATTGGTGTAAAGAGTCGGTAATCATTATGGTTGAAATTCTTTTTCGCCCCGTATCTTCGAAACAAAGCGCCCTATCAAAAATCATCAAAGGACAAAATATCCTTAGAATAGTCCAAGGAATAGTCCCTTAAATTTTTGCCGCATGTTTAATAAACACCCTGTATTTATTATGTTGCATTGCCGGAAAGCTTCTACTTCAATATCACTTGACATTATTTTGATGATTTGATTGACATTAAAGAGATTTATCTTAAATTGGAATAAAGAAAAGCGATGGATTTTTCGTTTTTACCCTAAATGAAATAAATAACTTGCTCTGAATGAAATAAAAGCAAAAAAACTTATATTGGAACTCGCCAACCCTTGTGTCGTCATACGTCTGTTTGGACTAACGACAAATTTAAAGGGCCAGACTTGAATCTTAAATCGTAATTATGCCGAAACTTATTTTGGGAGACAGATATTTAATGGACAGAGTTTTGACGTGTTTTAAAACTAAAATAAATTTTATGCAAGGGGCACCCCGTTTTTTACATTCTTTAGTTTTACATAGCGTAAAAAAGCCATTATTTTACGAATTTGAACAATTTTGAATTTTAATTAAAAATTAAGTTTATAATGGTGGTCACTTAGTTCGGATAACCATGTATATGTACAGAGTAATTCACCCCCCAAAATATGTAATATTTATTACATGGTGTACAACTTTTATACCACTTTACACGAGAACAGGATATTTTGCATATGGGTTAGTTTCATACTGACCTAAAAACCTAATATTACTACTTTATACACAAGTCCTAATGCATTAATGGCTAGAAAAGTCAAAAAAATTATTTACCAATTTTTTAAATCTACTTTTAAGTGATTCCAGGCTTATTGTTTAATAACAGAAATCTAAGCCATTCCTCTCTAAAATTTAAATTTGGAAGCCTCCCTGTCGACCAGGCGTTGTGAATAGGGGGTTAGCCCCTTTTGAAGTAGGTATCGTTTTTGCCGGATAGTTTTAAATTTGTTATATAATTTCGTATAAAAAATATTTTGCAGAAG
The DNA here is from genome assembly GCA_019359885.1 of Listronotus oregonensis. NCBI lineage: Eukaryota > Metazoa > Arthropoda > Insecta > Coleoptera > Curculionidae > Listronotus > Listronotus oregonensis. Next base: position 17,896 of record JAHBCN010014704.1, read on the forward strand.
CGTTATTAGGTATTAAGGAATATTTTTAACTAATTAAAACACGTTCAAGGGGCCTATTTTATAATATAGTTTGTTGGCCTTGTTTACATTATTTACATACATATTTACCTCACTTTGTTGATTCTAGAATTTAATATCATTGCCGAATTTTATAGTTATCAATATCATAATTCGGCCATGGCGACTAAAATAAATATTTTTTGCTATTTCCAGGAAAAAATAAAATTGACTGGTTGGTGCCACTCGGAGAAATCTATAATTGACACCTATACATTTTCTTTTCCTTTTCTTTTAAATTTACTTAAAATTGCTTAATTCATTTAACAGTTTCAATTATATTTGTTTAGTATTATATGTTCAATTTAGTAATAATTTATGACGTTCTTAAAAGCTTTATATATTATGAATATAATATATTAACAAGTCAATGAGTAATACGTAAAATTGTCCAAACATTTGGAAATGTTTACTTCAGGTTTGTTTGTTGATCTTCATATTAGTAAAATCTAGTTGATATGGTTTTTGAAAAATAAAAAATCCCATGAGCTTAATTTCAATATTTAAAGTCATGGTTATTTTAGGAAATCTAAAATTATCGGTTATCATTTCACAAGTAAATCAAAATGTTTAATAATTTTTTATGACTGCATGTTGTATGGAAAATTCATAAGATATTGTTTGATAACAGCATCCTAAACCACTCCTCTTTAAAATGAAAGAATAAAAATGTTCCTCGTAAAAAATGCTTTTGTTTATTTTGTCGTTAGATTAGATTAGATTATTTGAGCGAAGATGGAAAAAATGACCTCCACCACTGCAACCTTACCAGATTTATTGGGTTTTCTCCTATTATTCTTAAGAGTACCTTGTCCAGGCCCATCTTCTTAACTAGCCTCCAGAGTCTTGACACTGGCCACTCCATATATCTCGCCGGATTTGGCTTTTTCTCGCAAAGCCTAATAAACCTAAGCCTACACAGTGCTTCTCAGTGGCACCACACATGTACGGCTGTTTCTTCAGCCTCCTGGCAGAACCTACACAGGCTATCTTCCACCAGGCTTATTCTTTCCAGGTGCTTGTTGAGTTTACAATGTCCTGTTAGTTTACCTACCGTTATCCTTACGACCTTTTGACTGAGGCTCAGTAGGTCCGAAGTACTTGGCCGAGCAGTTCTTAATGAACTGCTTTGCCTGTCGTTGTCCTGGTGTTTGTATCCACCAGCTTTGAAACTCTCTGTCTACCCAACTTTTAATAGATGTTTTAAAGAGGCCTGCCGAGATTCCACAGAATAAATCCGGGCCTATCATTTCCATGGCTGATCCTTTTTGGCTAGGTCGTCGGCCTCTTCGTTACCTGGGTGACCCTCGTGGCCTGGTACCCAGGCTACTGTAAGTTTGTTTGCCAAGCCGACTTTTTCCAGGGCCTGTATACAGTCCCCGACTAGTTTGGAATTAACTTTTGGAGAACTGATGGCCTTGAGGGCCGCTTGGAGGGTCTGAGTAAGTGACGATGTGTTTTCTTTTACTCCCTTTTTCTTTAATCCGCACGCCGCAATGCATTATTGCTGCGATTTCTGCTTGGAAAACCGTGGCGTGCTGACTAAGACTTAAAGTTATTTTTTCTCTAGGCTTGTCTCTATAGATGCCAGCTCCTACTCCCTTGTTGGTCTTGAGACATCCGTATACCAGATATGATCGGCTTTTTATTTATTGTCATAAACACATTTATTATACGCTTTTTTAAAAGTTAAAAGAAATAGATCACTATAAAAATATAACCTAAAAAACCAGAAAAGTAATAATAAATAACAGTGGCCAGCAAAAAAATCATCAGGGGCTTAATTGTGTGTTTATAGATATTTCTAATATTTTCCGTTGGCAAGCTTATTCAAAATAAAAAAAAAAAAACGTTTTCTGTAACCCTTTAAGTGTTTCTTATTGCAGATATCTACCAGTCTTTTAAATTATCTTAACTCAAAACAACAAAACTTTTGTCTTTTTCTGATATTTTTTTGTATATTTTCTATTTGCGTTTTGTCCCCCTGTCATTTGTACTCCATTTGCGTAAAGGATTGAAGTAAAAAACAAAGAAAATTTTAAGTTTTAATAATAAATTAAAATTTCCTTTAATCTTAAAAATAATTTGCAACAAAACTTTTTTATTTTTCAAAAAATTCGGTGATAATTTTTTTTAAGGAAAAAAACGATAAAGCTCCACAGATTGGCTGGCAAAAACATTTTCTTTAAGACCTATATCTTAATAAAACCAGAAGTTTTTAAAGTACATTTTATTGAACAGTTTTTAAACACTACCTTATTTATGTCTTTTTAATTTTTTTCGGTTATTGCTTTTTGCTTTATTTGACTGCTTTTTGGTTTTTAATCTGCCTTTTTGTTACTTATTTCATGGTTTTTCAATAAAATTTTTACCCAAGAATAAATCATTGCTCAGTAAATATTACTAAAATTAAAATAATAAAAGTCTACAGGAATCACCGACCACGAAATTTTATAAAAAACACAGGTCCACAAAAGAAAATTGTTGGGTGTCCGACTAAGATTTTCTGGCGTATTTTTACCGCTAAAAATCTAAAGTTAAAAATTGGAGCCAACAGAAAAAAAACGAGAAAGGTGTAATTTCAGATATTAACGATTTTTTTAACGTCAATTCTTAGAAACTATAAAGATACAAAACTTTATAAATTAGTTATGTTTTTACAAGACCTTTAATTTATGTTATATAATATTTTGTCAAAGTTTTCTAGTCGTATCCCACATTTTTAGCGGTTTCGATATTCCCCCTAGTTTAACTTAGATTCTGTTTAGCAAAAAATACCTAGAAAATCTTAGTCTGACACCCAGCACACACCACTTTTTTTTGTGGCCGGTGTAATTAACTTAGTTTGGCCCAAAAACTGACTTTAATCATTTTTTTTTTGCCAACTCATCATAGTGTCTTTATATTTTTTCTTAATAATTTAGACTCTTACGTTCCAAATTGTTGTTATATTTCCTTTAAAATTAATTTATGTAGAAGAGAAACCACCAACAAACTCTGAGTGTTGATAAAGAATAGAATTAGCAACAAAATTTTAAGCAAGGCATTTGGCTTCTCCTTGGGAGAGAATAATTTTGCCTTCAAAGGTAAGGGATAAAAAAAATAGTAACAAATTTTTAACTAAGATTTTTGGTACATGACCACAAAAGACCCCGCACATTTCTTATGGAAAGTGGCCCCCCGGGGTTTGAAAAAAATGGGGCTAAAAATCCCCCGGGGATAAATGTTGTAGCTTTTTCGTTCTGAGAAAAAGTCTCAATTGCCACAAGCTCCATTATGCTTATTTTGGCTCCTACGGAGCTCCAAAGCTCCACAGATCAATCAATGTCAATAGTAAATATTGATTTTTTGACATCAGTCTTTCAACCCAAATCATAAAAAAGCATTTATTTTACTAATTTCAATTGCTAATCCCTGTTTGACAGTTAGCTAATAGATGTCATTAGTTAATATGGATTTTTTAACATAAGATTTGAATTCAGCGACTTGAAAAATATAAAAAAAGCTTATCGCTGTTTGACAGTTAGTTAACAACTGTCAATTGTCAATATTGACTTTTTGACATAAGATTTGAATTTAGTGACCTAAAAAACATAGGAGCTGTATGTCTGTCTCAAAGTATACCGTGTTAGCACTTCCTTCAATTTTTGGATTTTACCTTTCCAAGCAATAAAACTGCGGACCCGGGGGTATTAAAGGCGAACATTAAAACGTTTAATAATATAAAATTTATTTTTATTTTTTTTATTGTATAATCTTAAAATTACATTAAAAATAAATATATGCAAAGTTTAATAAATTTATAACGATTATCTATACATAATTTCATTTTTAATCTAAATATCTAAATCTAATTCTGTTTCACAATCAGAGTTATTATTGGGGTCAATTACAATAGGGTTTATGTTGTTTTGGATAGAAATGTAAAGTCCTCAATTTTTATAATGTGCTAAATGAATTTTTTCCCGGTCTCAACTGGTATGTTGAAAATTAATTTTTTTATTAAATTTTTAACCTGGGACTTAAAGTAGGTGAAAAATTTTCTGCTCGATCTTTGATTTTACTTGGTCCACAAATGCTCTATGGGGTTAAAAATAAATTGATACGGAGGAAGCCGTAGACAAGCCCGTTTAGAAATTATCACATACATATTTTTTTAATTCATTGAATTTAGGACTTCCCCAAAAAAACGTTTTTGTAACGAATTCAAAATAAATATCATTTTCAACAAATATTCCTGATTTCAGTTTTTGAACGATAAAGCTGGTGCTTTGTTGCAACCCGCTGTGGTAGCTTGCGTTATCCAGACAATAAAACTGGTTTTTTGGAATATTTTAAAAGATAATTTTGAAACCCGTTTTAAAAA
>JAHBCN010014705.1:0-22032 GCA_019359885.1 Listronotus oregonensis
TGTATAAAACCGTTAAGTTTGCATTTATTAAAAATGATATCATAAAAGTAAATTGATTAAAAAATTAGAAAATTAGGGTGAAAATAATAAAATTTGGGTTTTTAAAATTACTAAACCCTACAATTTTTCAAAGATTATTGAAAAAATTTCCCCTTTCCTTTGATACAAATAAAAATTTTGATCAAGTTTAACTTTCAATAAGCAACCTTTCTATTTTTAAACAAACTTTTTTATTCCCCCTTGATCGTTTTAAAATTACTTTTGCTGTATTGAACAAAAAATTTAAATATTGAAAAAATCTTCTATATTGTGGGGGCGATTTTTTATCACTATATCTTTCAAATTTCGCCAGATGGGACCACCTTGGTCCTGATCCTAATGGTTAAATTCTGTGTGTACACGCCCCCGTTTGGGCCAGATTTTGCCGATCGCCTGATCAAACTCAAAAAAAACCCCCTTTTTAAACAATTTAAAACCCCATCAATGTTTTATTCTTAGGTCTAGGATCTTTAAATAAAATTAATCAAAAAAAATTAATTACAATTAAACTTAAAAAAGGGGGTTTTAAAATTTTTTTTTTGTGTAATAAATGACACATTAACCTGTTTTTTTTTTTTTTTTTTATTGTAGGGGTTTTGTTTTTTTATTTAAATTTCAAAAAACCCAAGAAGTTTTTTTCATAACAATATTATTTGATTTTTAAATGTAGTGTATTTAGTTTTTATTAAAATTTTAACTTTTTTAAAGATTTAAATTATTTTAAAAAATTATATACAGGGTAAAACAAATTCAATGCCCACCATTTGGGGACAGGAAAAGATAAATTGTGGCTGTTACGCATTTGATTGCTTAATTATTTCAATTTTTTTTAGAAATACCTAATATTTTTGGATTTAACCGCAAAAAAAAAAAATTTTACTTTTTTGCTTTATTTTTTTTTCTGGCTTGATCTTGACTCCATATTTTCTCTTAACAAAAATTTTTAAAAAATTTAAAAGGGGCTTTAATTTAGTAAAATACTCCTTTTTTATCTTTTAAGCAAATTTTTGGGAAATTGGAAAACTTTATGAAACAAATTTTTAGTGGTTAAAATGAGACAAACTTTATATTAGAAAATTTAGTCTGTATCTCCTCAAAAAATTTTTAATTTTTCATTTTTGTGCCATTTATGATGTTTTTCTGGGTGTGAAAAAAATGGACTGAATCGTTTTTAAAAAATTTATCGAAATTTTTACTATTTTCCGATTTTGATCTTAAGAAAAAACATTCCGTATATTTTCTTTCACCCAGTTTTACAGTGTATGTAAAAAAGTCTCCCCAATATGTTTTTTTTTAAATTTTTAAAACTAAATTGGTATCAGGCTTTTTTAAAAAAACCGTTTGCTTTTTGTTAAACATGTGTTTTAGAAGCAAATTAACAGTGTTAAATTAAAAAAAAAATATATGGTGCCGATTTTTTTACACACGCTGTATTCCCTTACTTTGCGAAATTCGATTGTAAGCTATAGTTATGATAAAAATTAAACCAGATTTTAAATATATTTATTTTTTTTAAATTTTTGTAGAATGGGTTTTGATTATTTCTTAATGAATCAGCTAAAATTTCCTAGTATTGTTTAAGAATAATTAACTTAATTTATCAACATGTTGCAATGTCACATTTTTTAAGGCTGGATCATAGATTGCGTAAAAAAATAAAATATTTCTAGCTCATAGTATATTACGGTGTTAAGACAGTTTGAAAAAATTTCTAGCCCAAAAAGGGTTTTTTCAGTTTTTTTCTTTTTTGTTTTGTATTTTAGTGATTTTTGGGGGACCAACCTTAAAATATTTTGATAGTACAGGGTCTTTGATTATATTTATGGCTTCTGGGGCCTATTTTTTAAAAAAACAAAAAAAAATGGGTTTTTTTTTTTTAAATTAAAAAATTTCAAAAAAAAAATGGAAAAATATGAGACTTTAACTTTTTTAAAAGGAAACACTCTGTATTTATGGCTAAAAAACGTTTAAATTTTTTGGGGATAAACCTTTTTTGGGAATTTTTAAGGGAAAAATTTTTATTAAAAAATTTAAAAAAAAATTTTCCCCATATTACTTATCAAGAAAGTTTTTGGAAAAACAATAAAATTGTTATGTTGCTGAATTTGGTGGGGGTTTTTTTTTGGACCCAAAATGTTTATTTTTTTTTTTTAAAAAAATTTCCCTTAAAAGTGAAGAAAGACTTGTCGGTAAGTAAATAAATTTTTTTAAAAATTTTTTGGGGCCCTGCTGCATAAACCTAGTTTTTTCCAATGCATACTTAGGTCGGACGCATGTTTTGTTTAGAAAGGGTCTGAACGGTTTTTAAATTTATAAGGATAAAATTTGTAAAATTTTAAGGTTAAATAAATTTTATAATCTGTTTTATTAGGTTCAAATGCCGCATCCGAGATTGATATTTCAGGTTTTTAAAAAAAATTTTTAAAAAAGTATTTAAACCCCCAAAACCAAAGGGGGAAAAATATAAAAATTCCCCCCCAAAAAACGATTTTTCCCCCAAAACCTTGTTTTAATGTCGTGCTGCAGTCCTTTTCATCTTTTTTAAATTTTTTTTCCCGTTCAAAAAACTTTCTTACTAGGTTTTAATAGTATTAAAAGATGGTACCCGGGTTTAAAGGGTAAAAAAATTTTTTTTGCACTCCAGTCACATTTTTTTGTTACCAAAAAAAGACGCATAATAAGATTTTTTTTTTTTTTTTGACAGCCCATCAAAAAAAAAAAGCAATACAAACTACTTTTAATAGTTAAAATGATAAATTTCTTTTTTTTACAATATCAATTGTAAAATTTTTTTAAAAAACAATTTTATTGTTTTTAGAGTTTTTTGATATTAATATGTTTTTTTTTTCAATTTATTTTTTTTTTTTAATTAAATATCTAAAAAATGGTTCATCCAAATATCAAATGTATATATATTTAATATTAAAAAAAGAAGATTTTTTTTTAAAAAGCGCAAAAATTTTACAGGGTGTTCCTTTTAAAAAAAGTTGAAATTGCCTATTTTTTTCCATTTTTTTATTCGATTTTTTTTTTGATAATTTCAAAAGAAAATGGGAAAAAACCCTAAACTTTTATAAAAAAATTTTTTTTTTTTTTTTTAAAAAAAAAGGGGGCTCCAAAGCCACGTAAAAATAAATAAAAAGATCCTGTACACAACTTTTTTTAAAAAAAGCATCGAGCATATCCCTAAAAGCCCTACCCTTGGGGGGAACAAGCATGCGAGAGAAAGAAAATAGTTTCTCTATCCTTTCCCCCTTTGGCTCGCTTGTTTTTTTTTTGGTGGGGGGAAATTTTTTAAAATACCCGCCTGGGGCTGAATTATCAGGGGGTATCCCCCCCTTTCCCAGCTGACCAATCAGAAAAGCGTCGGGAAAAAGGCTAGAAATTTTTTAAATTGTAAAAACAGTTTAAAATTTTTTTTAAACTGTAACAACAGCTTAAAAGTTTTTAAACTGTAATAACAGTTTAAAAAAATTTTTTAAACTGAAACAACTTTTTAAAAAAATTTCAAATAAAGTTTTATGCGAAAAAAATTGCCCCAAAAAAAAAATTTTTTAACAAGAACTTTTTTAAACTGAAAAACCATTTTATGAAAATCAATAAAACTGAAAAATAATATTCAGTGTTTAAACCCCTTTTTTTTGGGGGAAATCGAAAAAAATTGTAAAATATTAGTGGGGGGGGGGGCTAGGGTTCAAAAAAAAAGTTTCACTATTTCAATTTTCTTCCGATGTTTTGGGACTTTAATTTTTTCCAGACCATTTTTTTTTTTTTTTTTTAAATTTTTAAAATTTCCCTTATAGAAAAGTAATAATATTTGTTCCTATTTTTTTTGGGGGGCAAAATTTATTTAAGTCTTCATACGTATTTTTATTTACCCCCCTGTTCAACGTTCGACCCCCCCCTACACTTTTTTAAAAAAAAAAAAGTGACCTTTATAATTTAAAAAAGCAGACATGTACGTATATATGTTTATTTTTTTTGAGTAACTTTGGGGAAACCGCCTACATGGCCTTTTTTAAAAAAGGGAAAAACTTGTTTTTTTCTTCGAGTAAATTTAAATTACATAGGTTGGCATTAAGTGCATATGCTCGTTTAATAGTGTTTGTATTAAGAAATTACATTATGCCTTTTTCGCCCCGGGTTTTTTTTAAAAAATTTTTTTAAAAAAAAATTTGTATTTTGTAGAATGTCTGGTAAATCAAAGCAATCGAATATTTTTTAAAAGGGAAAAAAATCACAGAGCATTTTTTAAAAAAAATTTTTTATCGTTTTTAAAAAAAATTTTAAAAAAACCCCCTTTTGGTAAAAAAAAAAACAAAACACTGTTATTACCAAGGGGCGGATTTAAACCCCCTTTTTTCCCCCTAGGCTAATATATTTTTGAATTTTAAAATGTCAATATTTTTTATATTAGAACAAAAAAATTTGGGATTAAAAAAAGTAAACTTTAATATACTTCCTAAAAAAAAAAAAATGAAAAAAAATTTTAAAAAAGAAATCATACACAAAAATTTTAAAAAACAGTTCTTTAAAAAAAAAAAAATTTCACAATATATAAAATTTAAAAAGGTAAAACAAAAAGTTTTTTTAAACTATGATTATTTCATTATAGGCAAAAATCTATACATACTATCATTTTTCTTTTAAAAACCCTTTTTTTTGCAAAATCATTAATTATATCAAAAATTTTCGATTACATTTTTTTTTTAAAAATTTAAAAAAAAATTTTCCGCCGTAAAGGGTTTTTAAGTATAAACACAAATTAATTTACTACTATCAAAAAAATTTATAAAAAATTTTTAAAAAATTTTTAAAAGGGAATTTTCCCATAAATTTAATCTTTTAAATTTTTGGTTTTTTTTTTAAAAACCCCCTTTAAAAAAAATTTTTTTTTATTTTAAAAAAAAATTTTAAATTTAAAATAAATAAATAAATTTTAAATTTAAAAAAATTTAAAAAATATTTAAAAAAAAATAAAATTTTTTTTTTTAGAATTAGTTTTTTTAAATTTAAGTGATGCACTTTTTTTCAGGACACGCTTTTAAAACTTTTTAAAAAAAACCCAAATTTTTTCCACCGGTTTAACCGGGTTTTAACCCCTTTTTAAATTTTTTAAAAACACCCGATATATTTTTAGCGTACCTGACCCGCCCTAAAATTTTCTTTTTAACCATGTGTCACACTTTTTTCATTTCATTTCTAAATGTGTAAAAACGATTTTTTTTTTTTTATAACAGAAAATTATTTAAATTTCAAAAATTTTTGGGTTCGGGCTGTTCATGTCCGCTCTTTACCCGGTCAATGATCGATATACAACATATATTTTTTACCCCAAAACCAAAAAAAGAATGAGATTAATTGACCCAGAGATCAGGGGGAAAATTTTATTTATTTCGGGTTTTTATGATGAAAAACCCTTTTGTTAGAGGTAGATAAAATATTGAAAAAAAATGTCCAAAAATTTGTGTATTCCTAATGGCTGGCAGCTTACAAGGCCACTTAGTAGGTGACAAATATAGACAAAAAAAGGGAAATGCATAAAAATAAATTTGTATTGAATTTTAATTATGAGGAAAATTTTTTTTGATAACAAAAACCAACGGCGCGGCGGTAAGAGAAAAAAAATATTTTGGAGTATGTTTTTTTTTTTTCTTTTCCCTTACACATTAAAATTTAAAAATAAATTGTGATTATAATCTTTTTAAAAAAAAAGTTTATTGGGCTGCTTAGGTAACTTAAATGTAGTACTTTGAGTTGTATTGGTCGTCAAAAAAATTTTGAAGTTTTTTTAATGCTTCTTTTTTTAAAACAAAACACATTATTCAGCAATAGAAATTCCGGATTTTTTTAAAAATTTAAAAAAAAAATAAATCGAAAAATTGACATTTTCTTTTTTTGTTTAATGATTTTATTTTTGATGAATTTTAGAAATAAAAATATTTGACAAATCAAAAAAAAAAAAACATGTTGATTTTAAACCCAAAAAGTGGAGCCCTACATCTAAAAATTTTCCCTTTTTTTGGAAAATATTAAAATAAATTTTTTGGGAAAAATATGCTTTTTTATGGGCAGTCTACCACTGGCGCTGTTTTTTGACTCTTCGAAGACAAGTCTAAAGACAGTGCTATTATTTAATAGAAACTAAAAACCATATATCTGACCGGTCTAAAAGTTGCTGCGCTTTTTAACAGGAATTAAAAAGTAGACACATCAAAATTTTACTGTTGCAACTTATCATGAGAACATGGCTGCACCCCACCTGTAATTTGTATTCAATTTCTATTTTTTTATTTAACGGAACCACTTATTTTTTTAAAATTTTTCTTTGGATTCATAAAAATGATAAACCCATATCAAACTGCAAATACAGAACCATTATGTGTTGCACCAAAAAAAAAGGAAGTACCACAAGATAAAATACATTTTTATTTGATTTCTGAATAACCCAAAATATTTTGTAAGAGATAACAGAACCCAAAACGATTGGGATAACACAAATATTTCGCACTTTTTTTTCCCTATCTTGGTTCGGTAAATAAAAGGTTTTCGGAGGCGTGTTCTGTCATTAAATTGTAATTGTGATAAGAAAAGGGGGTGGCAAAAAAAACTTTTTTAAAAACCAGTTTTTTTTGTACAAAATCTTATTAACAATATTGCGTATTTTAAGAATTTTTTTAAATTTTCAGCTTGACTGATTTTTTTTAAGTATTATTTTCTTAGCAGAGTAATATAATAAATAACCAACGAGGACTAAATAGGGCCTATTGTGACTTTCCTTATATTAAAAAATGTGAAATAGCCATCTGTGTGTTTTTTGGGAAAAATTTTAAAAATGCTTAAGAAAATATAGTCTACGATCCGAATTACGGACTACGGACGACCTTCACCATTGCCAACCGGATAAAAACTAATTTTTATCTAATATAGACAAAAAAAATGTATTTGAATGGATTTCCAAAAATTATGTTTAATTAATTTTTTTCCATAATTTTTAATACTTCCTGTACCATGCAAACTTATTTTTTTTTTTCTACATGACAGTACTAGTATACCACTATTTTTTTTAAAATTATAATTATAACCCTTTGGGAAAAATTTTTAAAAAAAATTATCGAAATTTTTATTTATGAAATTAAAGAAAAAAAAATTTTGTGGTATATCATATATCATACCCCAAAAAATTGACATTATATGGGGTATCAACTTTTTAAAAAAAAGTTTTTAAATTGATCATATAACTTGACCAACGATTTATGTATATGAATCATTGCCTTGACCCTATTTTTTTAGGCAACCCATTCGTTTTCATTTTTTTATACTATATTTTAAAGAAAAAAAAGTTTTTCTACTAGCGTGTGGAAAAATTTTTCCGCACTAGTGGGAAAAATAAACCCTTTTCAAAGTTCCCACTTAAACAGGTACTTAAAATGTTTTTAATTCTGAAGTTTGACTTAGTATATTCTATTATTGGGATAGTATTATTTTATTTGACAAATTAGGGTAAAAACAGGAAACATTCACTACAAATTAATATTGTTTTAAAAACATTGTTTCAAACATCCTGGTATATATTAAACTTGCTTGCCGATTTTTAGTTTTGACCGGTGCCGGTGTCCATATTATAAAAGATCAAAGTCATTAAAAGTAATCGAAAATTTAAAAAAAGTGTCTTTAGTACATTCTGATCAGTATCGTCGATTTTGAAAAAAAAACGTTTGAATTTGTTAAAACATGAAAAAACCCAATCCCTTTTATGGTCAAGGTATTTCATTTTAAAAAAGGTCATTAAGATCGAAAAAAAACATGGATTTAAGCAAATATTTCAAAGTTACATCTTTTTTGGGAAGAAGAAAAATGGGGGATTTAGACCCAAGAAGGCTAAATTTTTCCGAAAGATGAAGTAAAAAAATAAAATTTTTTAAAATGATGCCCCAAATGATGTCTATCTAGCGATGAAGGTAACTACAATTTTCGGACTAGTTTGGTTTGGTGTCGTCGAGAAGAATTGATGAAAATTAGCATTGATGATATTGACGATAAGGGGAATCTTTTAATTGAAAATTTATTCCAGACTCCAAAAACCATTCTAGCCGAAGTTTTGTCATTTGAGGAAATTGAAATGGAAAAAATCTAGCTTTGTATAGAAAGTATTCCAGTTTACGAAAGCCCGAAAAACCACACAGAAGATTTTTTTTTAATTTCAAAAAATTGGCTTGTACTGTCCAGTGCATAGGAATAAAAACTTTTTTGGGAAGATGCCCTCCCAAAAAGTGCCTATTTACGTCTTCCGAACCCAGAACTTTTCACGGGGAAAAAGCTTTCGCCGTTCCTCAGCTACAATGTTAGCTAATTCTGGGGGAGGCATAACGAATATTAAAAGACATGGAGGTCGGAAGTCATCATATGTTGGAGAAGGCTACCTAGAAAGCCCCTCAAGGGGTTTTAAGAACGACTTATCAAACAAAATATTTTCCCAAAAAATTTATCTACCTTTGAACACAGCAAAACGCACTCAAGGCCCATTGTACCGTCTTCTAGCAAGCAACAATGTGTCTCTGTTATCTGTAACGACACCGGGTTTAAGACCTCAACGGCAATCACCAACTCCCAAAAACCCAAAACAACTTGCCTCGCGATTCATTTGCAAAAAGCTACCAACTGTTCTTTTTTTCGATTAATGCTGTTAATAAAAAAATAATGGTAAAAAAAAATATTACCAATGGTTGTTTAGTTTGACTTTTTCCACACACTCGTAGAAAAAAGTTGTACCAACACGTACGGAAAGTGTCTTTTCCACCCCTTTACGGCTTACCCGAACTCAGCTTCGCGTCGTTCGTGTAATTTTTGGGCGCGTGGGGAAAAATATCACTTTCCGCACTTGTTAGGGAAAAAAACTATTTCATCCGGTTGACAGATGACGATTTGAATTGAAACAAAAATTTAAAACATAAAAATTTAAAATTTTCTTGAAGGCACAAGTTTTCATTTTTTTCGATACGTTTCAATGAAAAAGGGTTTTTTTATTATTTTTTTAAACCTTTTAAAAAAGCCCAGATGTTGACAGAATACGACTTTACGTGTTTTGGTATTTAAGGTATTTATTGTTACCTGTTTCTAGTTTCTAATCGCATTTTTTTTTATGAAATATATTAATTATGCTTTTACTAAAAATAAATACAAAAACCTTTTATAACTTTTAAAAATTATTTGTTCATTATCTATAAAATTCACTAAAAAAATAATGTTTTTTTATTCCCGTGTATAATTGGGTTTTATTAAACTGGTTTTATTTTTTTTTTCTAAAAAATTTAAAAAAAGTCAAACACTTGACTTGCAGGTTTTTAACATGTTTAAAAAAAAAAAACACAGCTGGCTATAAAAAAATGGTCATATAACGCACCTCCCCTTAATTTAAATTTAAAACGTCCAAAAATGGTTTGATCCATGTTACTCCTGCAAAAAAAAAAAAAAATTTTAACAAAATTAGGGGGAAAATAATAAATTAAAGGGGTTTTTAAAAGAAAAAAAATTTATTTTCTAAGGGTTTTTTTGGCGGGAAAAAATTTACCAAAAAAAAAAAAAAAAAACCCCAAAAAGGCCTGAGTTTTTGGGCTGAAAAAAACCCCTTTAAGGGCCAAAACAAATTTAGGCCCAATTTTTTTTTCTTTTACAGAAATTAAAAAAAATTTATACATATTTATGTACCCCAAAATTTTTTTAGGTCGACACAAAAAATTAGCCGGATAGTTACCAAAAAAAATCGAATATATTGTTTTTTAAAATGTAAGTGCAATAAAAAAATTTTTTAATTTTCGTTTACCGAATATAAATTTTCCCTTTTAATTTGGCATTTGGGATTATTTAAAGGGAATAAAAAAAAGTGGTTTATACAAAATTTTTTAAATTTTTAATGAAATTTTAGAAAATTACATTTAAAAAAAACCCCAACAAAAATCGGAAAATAAAAATGGAAAATTTTATTTTTTTTAAATAAAAAATCTTTTTTTTCCCCCTTTTTTAAAAATTTTAATATGTTTTTTTTAAATGTCATATCTAAAATTTTTAAAAAAAGAGCCCTAAAATTTTGTATAAACCCCTTTTTTGTATTTCTTCAAATAATACCTTTAAAAGCATTTTAAATTTTTAAAAAAACCCGGTACATTATTGTGAAAATAGTTTTAAGGGCCATACCGAAACCCCGGGTTTATTTGTAGAGTTACATTTATTAAACTTTTATTAGCTTAGAAATATATCCAAAAACTATTTCTTGTGCAATCTTAACTACCCCGTGGAAAAAGCCTAATAGATCCAAATAAAATACGATGATTGATTAGAAATTATGAAAATTTTTTAAACTTAAATTTTTTGGTTTTTATGTTTTTTTTTTATATTTTTTTTTAAGATTATGATCAGAAAAATGAAAAGAAAAGCAAAATAAAGTGTCTAATCTACTATGAATTCATAATGTTTTTTTATGAGAATTTATCAGTTAAGTTATGATAGAATTTCTTTCTGAACATTTTTCGATTCAGATAGATCAATTAGGATTCTTACTGGCACCTAACATTTTCTATCAGGCTTTTTCCACAGGGTAAATCGTTGGGTTGTAAAAATAATCTGGAAACTGACACATCGATTACCTAGTTCAAAATCATACTAATTACAGGATTGCAATTACATAGGACGATAGTACACATTTCATTGACAGAAAAATTGCAATTAACACGATTGTAAACTATAGAGATCAAATTGTAGAGATTGGTTGGGGCGGAAAATTTAAATAGCTTTAAATCCGCCAATAATTTATACAAATTTTAAACTAAAATTTTTGATAGTCATAACTAAATGATAGTATTCTATTTGTTACAATGGCTGTTATTTGCTGGGAATTTTATCGCGTAAAAAAACCATCACTTATGTTTTTGAATAATTATTTTAAAAAAGGTTTTAAAAAAAACGCACCAAAAAAATTGTTTTTTTAAAAAAAAACCAGAAAAAAGTGTCCGATCATGAATTTTAAATTTTTTTAAAATTTGAACCTTTTTTTTTAAAAAAAAAACCTTTTTCTTTTTTAAAATTTTCTACGGGAAAAATACGGATGTTTTAAAAATTTTTTTTAATTAAGGAAAGCTCAAATATGGCCTTGTTAGTCTTCGTTGAATGACCCTGTATTTCCGCCAGAAATTGTTTTTTTACATCGCATAAAAAAGGAAAATTTTTTTAAAAAATTATTAGAGGAATAATTTTTTTAAATATATTTTATCTTTAATGAATAAAATTTTTGCTTTGGGTTTTTTATCATTTTTTTCTGACCTCACACCGCAGCCGAAAACAAATGATAAATGCAAGGATATGGGGAAGATTATCAATGATTTGATTTTAAATACTTTTAAAACAAAAAAAACTTTAGTATATTTTGTAGCCCATTCCATACTTTTTTTTTTTTTAATTTTTAGGGGGCTTAAGACAAAAATAATAAAAATGGCAAAATACAAATATAAAATTAAACGTACAAAAAGTCCCACATAAGCTAAAACAAAAAATTCTCTTTAAAATTTTAAATTATATTGTAAAAAGTTTTTTTTTAAAAACGTTTTTCCCATAAACTTTTTTTTTCCCTATATTATCTTGTCTGGCGCATCCGCCGGGAAGTGAGTAATAATCGAAAGAATCAATCAAAGGGCGTAGCCAGGATTGTATTAAGGGGGGGGAGACAAAGAAAATCCTTTTTAAATTTTTTTCCAAAAATCAAAAAAAAAAAAAAATCAGAAATAGCTTTTAATGTATGCGAGCGGCGACCGATAAAGGCCCTACAACATTGGCTGATCAGTTGCCTCCCCCCTGACCCCGCACCCCCCCCCTCCCTCCATGGCCCGTTTTTTCTTAGGTTTCTTTTCTACTTTTTTAAAGTTCTTTTGGGTTTTTTTACAAAAAGTATTCTGGGTTTATTTTTTTCATAACAAAAAAAAATACGCTATCCTTTTTCGTTATAAGTGACATTTTTTAAAAAAGTAAAAAAAATTATATTAAAGATCACATCACGTATAGTTGGATTTACAAGCCAACCTTTTAAACCTGTTAGTTTCTTTTTTTGGTCTTTTTAAAAGCATCGGAAGTTATGAAGCCGTCAGAAAATTTTCCCCGGTACCCCCTTCCAAGGGGGGGAGCTGCCCTCCCGCCCGTACCTCGCTACGCCCATGCAACCTTATATTGATTTTCACCATTATTCTTTTATGAAAAAAATGTTTAAAGAATAAAAAACAATATTTACAACTTAGCGATGTAATAAATGTATTATGTGTATTTTCAAATATGTTAAATTTACGGCAATAGTTTAAAAACTAGTATTAATTTTGGGAAATTTTGTATTTCTCCGTCAGATCACATATTACAAAAAATTTTTTCTTAGCTTTTGGTTTTGTTACTGACAAACAGATGGCAGCACTAAAAGTTTAAAATAAAAATTGAAAACAGGAAAGCTCAAAATGTTTTTCTTAAGTAATCGATTGATAATTTTTTATAAAATGTTTATGGAATCGGTCATAAACAAGCAATGTAGATCATAATATGAATGTTTTATCTGTCATGCACTCTTTCGATTATAACCGGGAAAAAGAGGAAGTTTTTTTAAAAAAAGAATGAGTATAACTAAAAGCGAATTTAAGTCTCTGACTACCTAAGCATTTTATCCCTATCATTTGGTTATAAAGGGCATGATTTTTCTATCATACTTTAACGCCAAAATTTCCCACCCAAAATATTTTTTTTTTTAAAAAAAAAACAAATTTAAAAAAAAACAAAAAAATTTTTTATAAAAATTTTAACCCCCTTTTTCCCCTTTTAAAAAAAACCAAAAAAATTTAAAAAAATTTAAAATAAAAAAAGATGGGAAATTTTGTCAAAAAATTGCCTAACCTTTTTTAATGGAATAAATGTTACCCCTTTTTTTGTAAAGGGGGGGTTGGGTAAATACATTAAATTTTAAAAAGGGGATCTTATCCTCATTTTTTAAATTTTCTTAAAATTCCTTTTTTTTCCTTTTTTTTAACTGTTTAAAAGGCCCCAATCCCTATTTTTACAGCCAAAAATTATAAGGCCTTTTTGGGCCCCTTTGGGTGTGTTTTAATTTTTTATTATTTTTGTTTGGAAAATTTCCCCCAGCTATGGCGGTTTGTTAAAAAAATTGGGAAAAAACAAATTTTGGAAAAGGATGTAGTTTTTGTGTTAGGAATTAAAAAAATGCCCCCATTTTAAAAATTGGGGAAAATTGGGAAAAATTTTTAATAAAGGGGCTAAAATACCTTTTTTTTTACCCAAAACCAAAAAACCCCTAGAGACCAAAATTAATTTTTTCCCCTTTTAAGGAAAAATGGTTTTTTAAAAATTTAAAAAAATTTTACTAAAAACTTTTAGCAGGCCCCTTTTTTCCAATTTTTTTAATTGGGTTTCCAAATTAAGAAAAATTTTTTAAAGGTCACCGGGTTTTATTCTTTTACCCCAACAAAAAGTTTTTTTTTCTACCAAAATTCAATCGGGGAAACAAGGGGACGCAAACCGGAATTTTTTTTTTTCCCCCGGGGGTTTTCCCCCCTTGACCCCCTTTTGGAAAGGCCCCTGGTCAGGCGTAGTCATGATAGTATTGCCTAACCTTTCTTTCTCGCTCCACGTGCCTAATTGGTCAGTGGAGAAGGGTGTATACCCCCCTTTATGTGCTGATGGGTGGGCTGGGTACATAGCATTGATTTGGGGAAGGGGGATCTGTACCTCTTTTTGGGAGTATCTTTTTTCCTTAACCTTTTAACCCTCGGGGTTGGGCCAGAGTCATATGTTACAAAGGAGAGAATTATATGCGACTTTGGCCGCTATGATAAGTGTTAAAGTGGTGTTGATCCATAAAGTCTATGGTTACTCTATCCACATGCGATATGGCGTTGTCTTGTTGAGAAATGGGATTTTCAAATGGAAGTCCATGTACGCTTTTGCTGTTTCCTGAATGTACCAAAATGCCGACATACATTACATCTAATAAGGACTAAAAGTGTTCTGCTACCCAATCTGATAAACCCCTAGACCATTATACCCATGATGAACATGTGTCTCCCTATTAGACTCTGGACTACAGCTTTGAGCACGTCGCCTTTCTACCATAGTTCGACTATTAGGTATATCCAAATTGAAGCAAAATTCGTCACTAAAGATCACCTGGTATCATTCTTGATCCCACAGAAGTTTGTCTCTGTACCATTGCAGTCGGTTGTTCTGATTTGGCCATACGTTGTACGCATCCGGACTTTCGGGTTCTTAAAACTACATATTCGCCCTCGTCTGAGTCAAGCTAAAGCGAATTCTCACAACCAAAAGTATTAGTCGGCGATCTTGACGCTCTGTTGTTCCCCTACGACGTACCGTGACAGTAGCTCTTAAAACATCTTAAAATGACACTCAAAGATCGGTTTGTTCTTCTCTCAATTTCTCTAATTGACACACCTACCCCGCTTAAGCCCACAATTAAAGTCACTAAGCTGACAAATTTGACCACAAATGTGAGCAAAAACACCTAAAATTGTAATTAGACAGGTCCAAGAACAAAAATTGGCAAAATAAGCCATAGGTAAAGCAGATAATTTTTTACTGGACTGAAAATAACCATCCTTGTAAAATATTTAAAAAATCAGATTATAAATACCAGGTATTTACCTTTTTTTGTCACTGAAAACGTACGAATTACAGACCTTTTTCCCTCCAAGAAATAGATATATGCCCTCAAAGGTAGTGCGCCATCTGAGATTTGGCACTAAAACGACGCGATGAGTTCGGATGAACGTGATCATTTACCTATAGTGTTTGATTTCGACTTATCCACTAAATATCATATTTTGTATAACATCCGCTCTTTTTTTGTTGAACCGTGTTTTCTTGAAATAAGTCGCATTGATTGGAGCAACTGACAAATGTGCAGATCACCTTGTAGGACGGACAAAGGGCTGTATGTTATATAAACATAGGTTTAAAAAGGCTTCAATTTAATGATACAGAAAAGTTTAAAAAAAAAAGAGTTCGGGTTTTCCTTTATTTTAAATCAAAATTTTTTGATCTGAATAAAACTTGGCCCAGTTAGAACATTGACTGGGGATTCACCTTTTTTATAATAAACTTTTTTTTACTATTATGGAAACCCGCGGCGTGGTTTTGGGAATTTTACCCTTTTTTCACAAATTTTTTCGTCGTAACTTTTTTTGTTCAATATTATTAATAATTTTGGGATATAATTCTTATTTTCTGCTTTGTTTTTCATAAAAAAAAATTTATTTTGATTTAACCCAATAAACTTAACGGCTTTCCAAAATATTCTAATTTTTTTAAAATTGTGTGGCCTGAAAGCATAACATTTAAAATAATTAAAGACAATTTTTTGTAATTTTTTAAAAAAAAAGCCCAAAATCATCTAAAACATCATGCTTAATGGTAAATTTTTAAATGGTTGCCTGTTAGACGGGTTTTGCTAAATAAATAAATAAATCCATGCATTAAATCCCCCTTTTTGTGGATTTTTTGTAAAAATTGGTAGTGTTTTTTTTTAAATATTAGTCTTTTTTGTATCACTCAAGTTTAAGATTAGGGAAAATCTCGATAGCCATTAAGTTTATCGAGTTAATTCAAGAGCACCTACCAAATTACCAAAAAGTTAATACCAAAAAAATTATGAAGGGAAAAAATGATAAAAAAAGAATAAAATTTTCTAGGTGTTACGCCACTGGTCCATAATAGGAACAGAACTTTATCATTAAAAAGGTTTTTGGTTTGGGGCCCCCAAAAGGATTTTAATTTTTTTTCAAAGGCCCTTCCTTTTTAAAATTACGCTTTTTCCAAAAAACCCGGTATTACCAAAATTTAAAAAAAATTTTTTTGGAGAAGCCAAAAGGCCCAAAAAAATTTCCGAAAAAAAAAAACAATTTAAAAACCCCCAATTTTTTAATTTATTTTTGGGCCCCAAGGAAAAACCCCTTCCTTTTAAGCGGAATTTGGGCCCAAATTTAAAATTTTTTTTTTTGAATCACCCTGTATATACCAGTGCTATCTTTTTTGTTGGGAAAAAACATCGCTAAATTTAAAATTTTGCACTTTACCTTTTTAACATATAAAGCTTGAGGATGGTGTTTGACAGGCATGAAAAAAAACCAAAAACTGTCGAAAAATTGAATGCCATCTGTAGAAGCCACACCCATATACAGAAAAATTCCCCAAAAAAGACAGCCATCGGAACCAGTCTAAGAAATGGTGACATAAACACAGACAATCCTGTAAAAAAACAAAATATTTTTTTTATTGCTAATCAAAAATGCACCCCTTTATTGTTTCACAGCTTTGTTAAGCCAACCTTAATTTGGGTATTTTTGAAAGGGCCAAAAATTGTTATCCTTGTATAAAAATTATGAAGTATTAGTTCTTGAAATAAAAAATTATTTAGCTAAAGAAGAATAACAACTAAACATCCCTAGGCTTATGCCACCCGGGACCAATATCAGTCCGCGGAGCAGAGAAAAAGATATATTTTAAATTTTTTTTTTACTTTCTCGCACGCTTATTCGCAATGCCGAGCGGTAAAGCTGCCTCAAAAGGTATATGTAAAAAGTTCTTAAATTTTGGCGAAAAAAAAACAATCGATATTTATAAACAGGGACAAAAAAAACCTGTTTACGCATATAGAAATAACTTTTGTTTATTTAGGATGAAGTTTGGCCTAAACTAGTTTTTTTATTGGCCAAGATGCCAAGAAAATTGCCTTTTTTTTTTAATAGTAGCCGGTCAAATATGGCTGTTGTGTATAAATTCAATTATTTTTAAACTGTAATTTGGTAAGTAAAAAACTATAGAAAGTACTTAAAAATATAAATTGAGTGGGTTAGATGAAAAAGGTATCAAGTGACTTTTTTCAAAAAAAATTAGGCGTAAAATATAAAGCTTAATAATTAAATAACAAATTTTTAGGCAAAAAGGTACAACTGCCTCTGCCCTGCTCTTAAAAATGTTTTTCCCCAGAACAAACACTTGCACCTCTTTGCCAAAAATTTTTTTTTATAACTTTAAAATTTTCTTTTTAACACTTTTTTTTAAATTTTTTTAAAATAAAGAACTTGTACCCCTTTTTGGTTCTAACTAGTGTTGTTAAAGGAAAGGGAAAATATTGTAAATTTTTATACTTTTGTGCAGTACAAATTTCACACTGGGAAAAATTTTTGAAAAAGTATGTATATTATTACGATTATGAATAATGAAACTGATCTCGGCAATCACCGATTTTGTTTGTTTTATTGCTTGCTTTAGAAAAATTGCACTGGCAAAAAAGACGGCATTGTTGCTGAATACAATATTTAAGGTGTTAATGATATTGATGAAGATATGCCTCTTGATCAAATTGCTAACTTGTGTCTTGTGGTCGTGTGAAATTACTTTTTTAGAAATTTTAATGTTTTCTTTGTATTTTTAATACATACTTGAATTTTTAATATTAATTTGAAATGTTAAACCCCGAAATTTGCTAGAGGAAAAAAAGGAAAAAGTTACGGGCAAAAAAAAATCCATAAGTTTAGGGTTCTATCAATCATGTCAATTTTTTTTTAGGGGGTTTGGGGAAAAAAATTGATTTTTCTAAGCCCCGCCCCCCAGAATAAATCTAAGTTTAAAAATAAAACCTGATTTTTTTTTTTTTCGTGAATTTGATTAAAATTTTAAAAAAAAAACTATGTTTTTTTAAAAAACCCTAGCCAGTTAAATTTTTTAAAAATTTTTTAAAAATTTTCGGCCCTTTAATTAAAAAAAAAAAATAAAATTTTGGAAAATGGGAAAAAAACACAAATAGAGGATTTTGCTTTTTAAAAATTAGATTTTCTCCAGGGGGGGGGGGTAAAAAAAACTATTTTTCCCCAACCCAAAATGAAAGTTTTCTTTTGTTCCCCCCTTTGGTTTAATAGCATCGGCTTTATATTTGGTGTGGGTTTCCCTGTCTCACTTTTAGGGTAAAAAAAATTTAAAATCCCAGCTACGCCAGTGTTTCCAATATTTCCATATATTTCAAGGTTTCCCGATATATTTTTCCCAAATATTTCCAAATATATATTTCCGGGGAAATTTTTTCCCTCACTACATCTTTAACCCCTTAATTTAAAAAAAAGCCGAAAAATTGTATACCGGGGCAAGAAAAACCCAGCCCTTTATTTTCTTTTAAAAAAACATGGCTTTCAAATTTTAAAACATAATATCAAAAGGGGCCGATTTTGGGAAAATAATGTGCCCCCCACTTGGTTTAACCGGAAACCCATCAACTTTGATTTTTTTAATGGGGAATTTTTTTTTTTTCCCGAATTTGGAGTTTTTGTTTTTTCTGATATAAAACCAAAATTTTATCCCCACACCTATCCCTGCTAGTTTTTTGAAAAAGGCGATTAAAGATGTCCAAATAAAAGCACATTATGGGTTTTTTGGGAAAAAAAATAAATGTTATAAACATTTATTATGTTAAATTTTAAATTTTTTAAAGACTCTATCTATGAAAGTTATAATAAAACTACTTTCCCGGGTTTCCGGAAAAACTTGGGAAAATTTACTTTTTCAATATTGTTACTTTAAAAAATTAAATGAAACCCTGTATATTTTTTAAATTTTATTCTACAGGGGTTCTTGATATAAAATATGTATTATGTCCCATACCTATCTTTTTTAGTTTTTTTAGAAAACGGCGATTGTTCCCAAAAGACCGCAATTATGCAGTTATGGGGAAAAAAAAATTTTCCAAAAAACTAAAAAGATAGGTATAGAATATTCACAGATTTATATCAGAAAACCCTAAAATCCCAAAATTTTTAAAAAAATAGGGGGGTTCATTAAAATTTTTTAAATAACATTATTAGAAAAGTTAATTTTTTTAGCACCCGGGTGGGGGTTTTTACCCTTTTACCTCCACAGATAGAGTCTTGGGAAATTTAAATTTAACATAATAAATTTTTAAAATTTTTTGTTTTCCCATAACACTGCATAATGTGCGGTAGTTTGGGCATCTTTAACGCCATTTTCCAAAAAACTAAAGGGGTAAGGGATAGGGGTTTCGATTAAAATTTTATATCACAAATAACCGTCGAATCCAAATTCTGAAAAAAATCAGGATCTTTCATTAAAAAAAAAAAAAACAAAGTTGATGTCCTTTCCCTTAAACCCCAAAGTGATAAATATAATAATATCCCAAAAACGGCATCTTATGATATAAATATTTAAATTTTTAAAAATTTAAAAACCCGCCCGGGTTTATTGAAAATGGGTTTGGGGAGTGTTTCCTTTTCACCTGGTATATAAAGGCTGTATTCAGTGTTGAGACCAATTTTTGATACTTTATTTTTTCACTTTAAGTGACCCGAAGGAAAAATTTTAAAAAGTGGGGTTTGACGGAAAACTGAAAAGTTAAATGAGGATAAGATAAAAATTAAAGATAGGAAATATTATTTTTAAATTTAGGGTAATTTAAAATTTATACCCATTTGTTTTTTTGGGAATTTTTTACATTATTATAAAAATTTTTTAAAAAATTTTTTCTTTATGTATTATTTTTTTAACGACAATACATATTTAATCTTAGCATTGTAAATTTAAATCATAGCCATTTAAAAGGGGGAAGCTATTTGCAGATCTTGTGGGAAATTTTTTTAAAATGTATTTTAAAATTTTTGTTTAATCCCTTGGAAAAAGGGGTTATTGAATTTGAAAGCTAAAACTTAATTAGGACTGAAAAGTATAACAACATCTAAGTCAGTTATGTTTTAATTATTAGGTATGTATGTGGAAATAAAATATAAAAAACCATTAAATTTTTAAAAAAAAACCAGATTTCCCTTGGGGGCCCAAAAAACATAAGGTTTAATTTTTTTTTTGTTAAGAGCCTTTTATACATTTCTTATCTTTTAAAAAATTTATGGCGTATCTCTATAAATTTCCAAGAAATTTTTTTATAGCATTTTTGGGGAAAGGACATTAATTTGTGTTTGATACATTAATAAATTTTTAGTATTCACCTATTGCTATAATTCATGTGATATTCATGCGCATAACCGCTAAAGACCCATTTGGTTTGGGTTGGGGTTAGCATTTAAAAACTTTGGAAAAAAAGGGTTTGTTATGTTCATGAGAACTTTTTTTTTATTTTAATGAGAACAAGATGTTTTTAAAAGGTTTATGTTTACTTGTGAAGAGCACTGTATAGACTAATGCGTCTAACAATTTTTTAAACAAATAGAAGTCAAATTCCCGTAATACTGAACCAAAGTATTATTTAAAAGTTTCACAAGAGGCAATTAAGTCACAGAGAGTAAGGAAAATGCAGATAAAAAATTTCTCTTGGGTACTCAATAATTATAGGCGCTTGGTTCCTTTTTAACTAAAAGACCTTTAAAAAAAATTTAAACGAGCACATTGTGATTATTATCTAAAGGTGATTGTCTTTTAACTAAACCATTTTTTTTAAAAGATCTGTACCTACCTATTAAGATAGCCCAAAAGCCCCGATAATCTTTTTCCTTTTTTCCCATTAAAAGGGGGCCCCCGGGGGCGTGTGTTCGTGACATCACAGTTAAAGGGTAGCGTGGGCTATGCCGGGACTGTCGCTTTAAAACATCCACGGCATGCCCAGTGAACCGACATGATGTTGGGTTTAAACAGATTAGGACGGGTGTCTAGATGAAAAACCCGCCCCCTTTTTAGCTTTCGTTTTTTTTTGTCCAGGATCAATCTGAAAATAAAAGATTCTTCCTTTGAGGTCGTTTTTTAATTTGGGGTATTATTTGAACTATACTAAAAGTTAAAAATTTTGATGTGTAAAAGTGGAGTCAAGGCCAAGTTCTTTTTTATTAACATCTAAATGGGGAAGCACAGATTTTTAATGTTCATTTTCATATAATATTCTGTTTTGCCAAAACATAATCCACAGAGGAAATTTTACAACCCCGGGGTTTAAAACCAGCCCCAGACCCGGCGACAGACAAACCTTCCGGTACGTTTTTTTTTTCCCAAAATTTTGGGGAACCAAAAATCTAGGAAGCCCATGCATATGATTGCGATTGAACGCCAAAACCCCCCAGTGCTCGTGGGCCTAAAATTGAAAGTCTTATAATAAATATATAATAAAGGAAAAACATAAAATACAAGGGTTTATGAAACTACCTAACCTTAAAACAAAAAAAACTTTTTAAAATTCATTTTTGTTTCTTAATATAACCCTTTTATAGCTCAATGATTTTTTCGTTATTTTTAAAAATTTTTTTGTATGTAAACGAATCGACAAAAAATTTTTAATCAAAAGGCTGAAAAATCCATTAACGGGCCCAAAACCAAATCAGCCAAAATTTGCTATTTAATGAGACCCGGGGTTTACTAAATTTTCTTGACAGACGATCTTTGATAACCGGGGGATTGGAAAACGTCCGAATTAATTTTTTTAAATTTTGAATGAACCAAGAATAATTTTTTTAAATTTTTCCTTGTTTCCCAAATTATTTCACTTAAGTTTTGCCAAAAAAAAATTTTTAAACTTATTGTGGGTGTCGCTAATTTTAAATTTGGGACTTTCAAATATTACGTCCCTAAAAACAAGTTTGACCTTTGTCAAAGTTAGATACTTGTCAATCTGTTTTGGAAAAATCCCAAAAAAATGGAGTTCACTAAGAAGAATAGGGATATTGTTCATGGAGTATAACATAATAAATATTTAGCATGTGCACCAACTAAGATTAGGACACCCCCAATGTGATTTAATTTTTTTTTTTTGGGAAAACTTTTTAGGAAATATCTGGGAAAAAAAAAGGGAAAATTTTCAAAAAGTATTTTTGTTTTTGATTCAGAATTAAAAATGTATTGGGCCTTGTTTTTTGCCTCTACTTACCAATCACCCTGTATTTTACGTTCTTTTTGAAAAAACTTTTTAGCTTTTAAATTGTTTTTTTATTTTTT